>MJUT01041547.1:327473-350418 GCA_002080005.1 Gigantidas platifrons
TTTATAATAAAATTGGTACCTATAAAAATAAATCAACAACAATGAATAAGATTTAATATTTTATTTACATACAACTATTCCGGGTAATAATAAGACCAGGTAATTGTAACAAATAAAATTACGATTACCTGATTTTTTTCCCGTGAAATAGGTTCCTGAACCGGAATTGTATTCCGGTACTTCGTCTTTCAGGTAATCCTAATTTTTCGTTATTATTACCCAATCCAGGTAAATCCGGGTAATCGTAGCCAGTGCCTATGTCTTACTTAAAGGAGAAACAGAAATATGTAATATGTACAGTATTTTGATAACAATAGAAGTAGCCTGAACATTAATTTATAATTTAGAGGCTTGTTATATTGGATGAATACCCATGCCAAAGAGTTTGAGGTGCTTGGGTGTGAATCCGGTATATCAGGCTAGAACGTCCGACCGCCAGATGGTCTGCACGGACATAATTGCATAGGCAGTATCATCCGGACTGGACGATGCAGCCTAGGCAATCTGTTCCAACCCTAGGCAATTTTGTCCGGCCTTTGTTTCATGGAATCAAAAGTTCAGATGCAATTTAGGGTTAAATTTCCTTACAATCGACACAAGACACAATATTCGGTGAACACTTCTTAAAGGATATAATATATATTGAACGAATCTGTTAAGTAAATTATTTGGCAAACATGGAAGACAGCGTTTATAACGCACTTCTGAAGTATACAATAGACAAAAGAATATCAAGAAGGGCTGACTGAAAACGAAAAGCGGAAATTAAGAAGACAGGCAATTTGTAGTAAAAGACAATCTTCTTTTTTTGTCAAAATGTGTGTCTCGATGGCGCCTACAGTATGTACATATATGAATGGGATGGCAAATTGTTCCCTTAGAGGTTTCTCTCAAAAGTGAAATAAAGTCTGACAGACCAAATACACAAAGTACCTTGTTTTTTTTAAATTAAGTATTTTTCAAAGCCATAATTAACCAGCTTTTTTTTAAAATTCGGTATAATGTTATCGCCCCCGTCTGTGCGTCCGTCACACCTTTCTTGAGGCCTAAACTCCCCTCGCAGTTTTTATACGTCTGTCTCGGTGACGGACGTATTATGGTATACCGCTGTCTGTCCGTCCACACATCGTACGATAACTCGAGAATACTTTGAGCTTCTTTGCTAGAATGTTTGTCTTGATGGAAGGAGGCTTCCTTTCGTTTTTCATAATTTTCCCGATTATTCGTTGCCGAGTATCATGTGCTTTATCGCAGCTGTTTATTATTTTGTGCCTTTTTTTTATATATATATTGTCATACAAGTCAAGTAAATTGTATTTAAAGTCGGTATATGCAATAACAATAAACACAAGCTCGAAAGAGCTTTTTAAACCGACATACAAATTACACATGCATATATACATATATATACACACAAAAATACATGGACATACATTGACAAACATAAAAATTCAAGCATAATTAAAATGCAGCAGCAGATAATTAAGCACTACGAAAACAAGCACTAACCTAAAAAAAAGTAGGGACTAAAATGCAAACCAAAGCAAGCACATAAGCAAAGCCATGCAAGAAATAAATGTATAGCAAAGCGAAAACAAAATATTTAAAATGCACATCAAAAATTTTTAAATGCACATCACTGAGACATGGCAAGGAAAACCTTGCGGAATAAAAGTTCTAGGAACAAAAAGAACACGAACACCCATCCCCATCCCATTTGCTTATCAAGTTTTTAAAATTATTTAAGCTTATTCCCTCACGCAAGTCATTTGGAAGTTCGTTCCACAATTTTGCCGCACCATATCTCAGTGAATGCAAACCACATGGAGTTGGGCAATAAAGTTTCAGGATTTTGATTTTCAAACATAGGGCCGAGAGGGGTCGAATTTCGGATACAACTGTCCCATCTATCAACAACCATCGGTAAAGGACGTCATAGGTTGTGACAGATGCATGGAATGGTTCCATTTACAATGCTTGGGGATCCAAGAAGAACTGCCCAACGCAAAAACTTGATTTTGTTGCATTAGCAGA
Organism: Gigantidas platifrons; assembly: GCA_002080005.1. Classification (NCBI taxonomy): domain Eukaryota; kingdom Metazoa; phylum Mollusca; class Bivalvia; order Mytilida; family Modiolidae; genus Gigantidas; species Gigantidas platifrons. Next base: position 329,508 of record MJUT01041547.1, read on the forward strand.
AAATAAAATAAACTTTACAATAATTTTTTGTTTCCTTGTGTAAATAAAGTATAAAATACATAGTATTTGTCATAAATTTGTTTTGTATTTTTAGCGTACATTTTGTGATAACAGACCGGACCATATTACCTGGACCCGGACTGTTCCGCCTAGTCTCAAATGTCCGACCGGACGATTCAGCCTAGGCAATATGGTCCGGTCGGACAATATTGCCTGCTACACCGAAAAAAACAAGTATCTTTTGCTTAACTGTAGTCCACTTCTGTTGCTATCAAAGAAAGGAATCTTGCTTGTGCAAAAAATATGGATACAATTGTGTTTTGATAAAATCCAATTACTATAAATGTGATTTTAATCATAAAGGGACATAGTATGATGGCATTTTTCAAAGTAGGGCCACTTTTGCAATAGCTCTGCAGCGGGTATTTCTGTACAAGTACATGAAAAGATCATGTAAAGGAGAGGGATATTGCTTTTCTGCTTCGGATATATGGTTGACAATATTGATCACGGTTTCCAGCGATTTTAATTTTGTGCAATTTTCTCCTATATTTAACACGCCGGGTATTCGACTGCACGGAACCGGAGTTGGCACTAAGAACGCGGGCGTCGATAAAAAAATCAACAAACAGGGTAGGTATATGTAAACGTTCTTTTCTTAGACATAATAATATTTTGCAATGATTGATTGATTGATTGATTGATTGGCGTTTAACGTCCAGCGAGCAATTTTGCAGCTATAATCAGGACGATATTTTGCAATGAAATAATTTATTATAATAAATGTGCATACAATAAAGTATTCACAGTCAAATTTACATTCTGATACAGTTAATAATAAATCGGCAACACGATTGTTTTATCGACCTTTCTCAAATTTGTTTTGATTTTCGAGATTAGATTACTTATATTTTACTGCAGTGCATGCCATTTTAAAAAACAAATTGGACCTTTCTCTTCCCAATAGCCTCCTACAACTTCTGTTAAAAATTTACTTTAAAACATGCCCGCAAATTGCTCATAGCCAACAGTTCATAGGAATAGGGACAGTTTGGCCACTAAAAACAACGGGAACATGGCACTTGGAACGCGGAAAGGACGATATAAATGGGCACTAAGAACAGGGATCTTTATATAGATACGTTCTGGTGTTTGAAGAGACCAGAGGTGTAAACAGAATCCGTAAATCGAGGGACAGACGACACAATGGCCAAAAGCAAAAGGACAAAAGGACAAACAAAGATCTACAAGACATGCACTTGAAACTAAAGATCGAGTAACACGAACCCCACTATGAACCGGAGGTGAACTCTGGTGCTCCGAAAGGGTAAGCAGTTCCTGTTCCACTAGTGACACCCGTTGTGTTAATCTAGTTACAAACCCGGTGGAAACTCATGAATGAGGAAATAGCCGGGAAGTTTTTACGACAAGTGGCACATATCAATGGCCATTTGTGACACAGATATTCCATAGCGGCCAACCAAGTCATGGTGGCCACCGTAAAGCCTTCGCAGTGATGACTTCAACTTAACCAATAGGAACCCTTGGTTCAGTAACTTCCTTCTTAGCAGCAACCATCTATCAAGGAAATCCTGATAGGAACCACAATCTGTGGAACATCGCCTCAACTGAGAGATATATACTCCATATGCAGGTGCTGCTGGAATGTTGCTTCATATAAATGGAAAGTTTAATGAGAAATCATCTCTTTCGTCGTAAAGTTTCGTTCGTAACCGGCCCTCACAGTCAATTGCGAGGTGTAGATCAAGGTATGAGGCAGACCTATGTGTATTTGTGGTCTCCTTTATTTCAAGCTCAATGGGATCGATGGGATCAAGAAATCACCAAACCTAGTATTATTTAGTGAAAGGACATCATCTATATAGCAGAATGTGAAATTAAAGGATTGGGCTAGCTTCTTGTCGTTTTTCTTGAGAAACCCCTGTCCAAAAGTATTTCACTATCAACATATGATCGAAAAGTCAATCAACATCGAACAAGTGAAGGCCCTTAATCTCTCAGCGTCAACAAAATAAAACTTGTTCACTCAAGCATATTTATAAACACAAGAAAATAAAAACTATTTGGTATATTTGTGTACACTTGTTATAATGAATTCTGCCGATTGTCACCCAAAACCAGACCCACATGTCAACTTAGACTATCCCTGTTTTGTCTGGTAAAGAAGTTCTAGATGATCATACAGGAATCCACTGTGAAGATTATCACTGTGTGTACCACACAAGCTGCATCAATACGGTGAACAACACATACAACATACTATCAAAATCAAACATATCATGGATATATGCAACATGCTGCTCGCTAATTACAACACACAGTATTATACACGACAACCCCATCAACGGTCAACAGTCCTATTACTCAGCACTGTCTGATGATCAAATTGATTCACCACAGTGTGCATCAACTCCAGTTAAATCTCTTCGGCACAAAAGTGATAAAAATGTATCAAAATCAGCAAATAAACTTACAACAATTATAGTCAACACCGGCTCAAAGTATCAATAGCAAAAATGAGATGATATGGAAAGTCATTGATACCCGAAAACCAGAAATAGTTGTGATGAGTGAAAGTTGAACTTTATTGGAAGAAGAACTCTGCCTCATACGAATAAAGGAACAAGTCGGCGAGATGAGGAGCGCACTTTGTACCCATGGGTATGCCGACTGTTTGTTGAAAAACACGTCAACCAAATATAACAAATATGGTGTTAATCAAAAACACGAGCATGTTGATGATATCAGTTTCAGAGAACTTTTTGGTAGATTCAGAGTGGTTTTTTCAAAATAAGATCTGTCCCTTCCTAACGCAAGGTATTTGTATCTACGTTGGCCATTCTTTTTTATGAAACACAGTTGGACCAACTCCTTTAATCTGTCTTTCAGCTTAGAGTGGGAAATACTTGTGTAGAAGTCAAATGTTTTAATGCTAGTTGCAGGAGGAGAGGGACCTAAATTGTATGTAAACAGATCTTTAGAGGTCTTCAGAATCCACATCTGATTCACACCACATTTTATAAACTTCCCTACTTCTATATAATTTACAGATAATGAGCTGTTGTTCACGACACTTAACTCTTTACCCGTTGGTCTCATTTAACAACTGAAAACTGTAAATTGAGATAAAGATTAGCTAGTTTTGTAACAAATCTTCACTTGTTGCACAGATATATTCACATCTATTCACTTAAATGAATAGATGAATTTATTGAAGAAATATCGGTCTTTGTTCGAGTTGTCGTTCTTTTTATATGGTATTGAATTATATTGGCTGGAAGCCTGAAGAGTTGTCTCCCATATTGTATATAAATCTTAGCGTCGCAAAAAACTTCCCCTTTTATGTTCAAGACATCTGAAAAGTGAGGTCATGCAAAACATGTATTTCTACATTGCTTACAATCAATCTGCAGACAAAAATCCACCACACCCACCCAAAATTGTTGAAATTGTTTTTGCATGTAAAAAGGGACACAGACTGCTGCGGCTTTGCTTTCTTTTTCAGAGGGTTGACGAGTGGTGAATTGAAGGTTAACAAGCTACCTGCACGGCTGCCAGTGAATGTCTTCAAACTGAAGGAAAAGACGATGATGAAGTTGTGCTACCATTGAAATGATTCACGTTGGAATAAACCGGCATCCAATTTTGTAAATTTACTTCACTTGACTTCTGTTCCCAGGGTCAAGTATTTAATTTTAAAGTTTATGCAGAAGACTACCGGCACGGCTGCCAATGAATGTCTTCAACTTGAAGGAAAAGACATGAATTGGTCAAGTTGCGTTTCCATTGAAATGACTCGTTGGCATAAACGCGGCATCCAATTTTGTAAATTTACTTTCAATTGATTTCTGTTCCCAGGGTCAAGTATTTAATTTAAAGTTTGTGCAGAACAATTGACAAATTTCTAGCAACAATCTTAAGTTTTTATCAATGTTACTTCAATTTCTTTCTTTGAGAAAATAATTGTGCTTTGACCCGGATAAATTTAAAGAATTCAGACATTTGCATATTATCGAACATTATTTAAAGTGCTAAATATTGAACTATGTGCTAAATATTGAACTGTGAGTTGAATAGTGTTGATCTTTAATATTCAACTCCATGCCACACAAGTTATGTGCTTTTATTGATTGAACTTTAATATTGAACTCCATGCCACGAGTTGTGTGCTTTTGTTGATTGAACTCCATGCCACGAGTTGTGTGCTTTTGTTAATTGAACTTTAATATTGAACTACATGCCACAAGTTGTGTGCTTTTGATGGGACTGCAGCGTACAAGTATTTGTTGGCAGTCCCAAATAATTTTGAAATAATTGTATGCAGCCGTGACCAAACAATTTCGCCAGTCTAAATAATAAATCATAAGTTTAATGCTTTTCTGTTTTATTTTGCCTTTTTGCATAAGATGTTTTCACCAATAATCATAGATCAAATATAATCATGCAGTTTTCCACATGTAATTGCTCAGATATGGTCCTTTAAGCCAATGTTATAAAGTGTTAATGCAGAAAATATAGGTTCAGGTGAACTACTGATCTTTACTAACGAAGATGATTGGCCATCACTATATCACTTGTAGCAGCTTGTATATGGACTTAAACGAAAAATTCAACCAGATTCAATTATAGGTTGAATTAAGCCAAACGTGATCATTTCTAGTACGGATCTCTATGATTTGTAGTTGTCTGGAGATTAACAAGGACGGACGAACGAACGGCCGAAACGTAACATCACCTCCCCCAACTTTAGATAATGCAATGAACTTCTATTTCCCTTCAACAGTACAATATTTTCTCATTTATATAATAATTATCACATTTCCAATAGCCTATTCAGAGGTCCTTCGTTTTCTCCATAAAATGAAGGACAAGAATAAACTGTAAAAACTATGAGCAATAATTATAGATATATAGTCTTTAACTTACTATATATATAATTGTTTTATTTTTAGTGGAATTATAGTATTAATCGATATATTATATATGTTACAGGGCTAATCCGAATCCAGGGCGATTCGGAATCCTCCTAGGGCAAATCGGAATTCGAGTGTGTCCTAGGAGAAACCCGAATTCCGATTTACACTGGTTTTAATCCAGTGTAAATCAGAATTCGGGTTTCTCCTAGGACAAATTAAGATATTCCGAATCGCCCTGAAATTGTCTACTAAAAAGTTAAAATATAATAGAGAGAGAGATATATAGAATATATTAAAGTATAAAAATCCAAAAATATAAAAAATATATAACTAAAAGTTTATTTCTATAAATTACAATAATATTGTCATTAATATATCGGGACTGATCGGAAAATTACAATGAAAACAGCTCACAAAATATTTTTAATACTAATCACAATTCCTAGCCAAAGGGGTGTTCAAAAAGTTTTCACCATTTAACTTTAATGTATTTGAATCGAAATGGAAGACGAAAAAATACTATTTTTTGAGAAATTGGATGAATATGAAAGCAAACTTCCTCAAAAATACGGGTTGAATCCAGTAAATCCTGATTCTCTAAATGAAATTTCTCATATTCAGGCCTTTCAAAAAAAACAAAAATGTTTGTGGAGATACTCTGAGATGTTCATGTAGGAAGGCGAACTTGCAAATGTCATACAAACAATCGTAAATGTGAAAATAAGTAAAAATGTCAGTTTTGTCAATATTTTGTAATAGTTTGAAGTCTTTTGTCATATCAAATACTCGTTAAACCTACAAAACATTAGTACAATACAGAAATAAAATGTTAGGAGGATCCGGAATCGTACTAAGCAATATTTTCAGTAATATTCCGAATCCCACTAGAATTTTAGTACGATTCGGAATCGCCCTAGTACAAATCGGGATATCTTGATTTCTCCTAGGACAAACTCGAATTCCGATTTGTCCTAGGAGGATTCCGAATCGCCCTAGATTCGGATTAGCCCTGTAACATATATATTGGGAAATGATACTCTGTTCCTAGTGGCCAAAGCCGGCGTTCCAAGTGTCATTCTTTCAAGTTGATCCGCGGTTTTTATTGGCCAAACTGACGTATCCTATGTCTATAAACTGTTGGCCATGAGAAATTTGCGTGCGATGTTTTAAAGTAAATTTTTAACATAAGTTGTAGGATGCTTTTGGGAAGAGAAAGGTTCAATTTGTTTTTAAAATGGCATTCACTGCAGTAAAATATAAGTAAGATCGATTTCAATGTTCACACCAAAGAAAGATCGATCGCAATCGGTCTAATTTGAGACCCATAAAATATGTGGTCTAAATTAGATCGCTCTAAACTAGAGCGCTTCACACTTATATGAGAACAACTAAATCGATTCAAGATAGGTTCAAAACGTGTTCATTAGGCATGCGTTGAATAAAAATGGCTGAAAAGGGACAGGAATCGCGCCTTTCACTTTCCAAAACAAACCAAGAAACTATTTCATCACCTAGAGGTAAAACATGGTGGTACGAGGAAACAGTATCCTTATTAGAGGTTTGGGAAGGGGATACCATTCAAAGAGACAACAGAAAATTGAATCGATTCGAGATTGAATCAGATGAGCAGTGTGAACAGTGGTTATTACCGGAAACGATTGCAATCGGTTCGAGATCGATCCAATCTGAACACAAAGCGATTTCAAACTGAATCGAACTAACCTAAACCGATCGCAATCGATCTATATGTGAACACGGTCTAAGAAAAGAACGTTTACATATACCTACCTTCTTTGTTGTTTTTTTATCGACGCCCGCGTTTTGACCGTACTTTTAGTGTCAGCATGCACACTCTCGGTTTAGTCTCGCGCGAGGACCCGCGATTTAAGCGATCGGTATACATAGTATTTGTTTGTTCTGTTTCTTACGGTAATGAGGACTACCGTCCCTCAACTTTTCTAACTACAAAGAATTTCTGATATAAAAAAAATATGTAGTATTTATTTACATCAGAAGACAAAGTACAATGAAACCGAAACTAAGAAGGTATGGTACCCCCGGCCCATCATCAATGTGTGGACCGAATATGACAATGGACAACTACCGGTATCATACATGTAATTACGAAAAGATATTAGTTATAATAACTTTATTCTCTAAACCAATGTTACAAAGGTTACAGAGTGAGAGTGTTCAAATCAATACAAAGTAAATACATATCATTACATCAATTATCAAGATTATAGGTGTACATTGAATACAAATTATGAAAAGAATGTTTAAACGTTAAATACAAATGATACAAATACTAAGAAAGGTGTGATGGATTTTTTCAAGGAGAACTAATTTTCTTATTTATTATATCAATAAGCTTACATAATTTGCGAATAGTTTCAGGTTTCTTTTTGTTAAATAATGATGACAGTTTTAATGTGTTTGGTCTGTTGAAAAAGTATTTTGGAATTAGATTTTTTCTTTCATTTACAAAATTTGGACACTGTAATACATAATGAAATTCGTCACCAATCTCGCGAGATTGACATAGCTGACACAGTCTATTTTGTCTTTCTACATTTGTCCAGCGCCCTACTTCAATCGGTAATCTATGATTAGATGTTCTAAATCTGCAAAAAGTAAATATATTTTTGTCATTTAAGACGTCTAAATATTTTTCAAATCTAAAATCCGACTTGAATAATCTATAACTCAATGCTTTTGGAGATATTTGCAAAGTAGAATGCCAATTTTGTTTGAGCTGGTCGGTTAATCTTAGTTTAGTGCTTTCAATTAGCCATGTATGGCTTATAAAATTTTGAGTATGCCAAACGTTTGAATTACCACAGTCATCAAGTACTGATTTAACAAAATTAATCCATGAAAAAGTATTATTTCCATGAGTTTTCAAATACAATAATCTATAGATCAGAGATGATAATTTTGATTGCTTTCCGTCAATTAATTTCGCCCAGAAAGACAAAATTTTCAACTTAACTGTTATATTCAGAGGGTATCTACCAAGTTCGCCATATAACATAAAATTTGGTGTTGAAGTTTTCAAATTAAGCAACAGCTTACAAAATTTTACATGTACTTTTTCTAATATGTCAATATTTTCGTAACCCCATATCTCTGATCCATAGGTTAACATAGGTATAATTATTCTATCAAACAAATCCAATTGACAACTTACAGATAAATTATGTACTCTTCCCTTGTTTAAAATGTCATACATAGCTTTTGATGCCTTCTCTGCAAGATTAATTTTATTTTTCTTGAAAGATCCTGTTCTTTGAAACATTGTACCCAAGTATATGAATTCACTTACTATTTCTAATTCCATATTATTCATTTTAAAATTTAAATTTATAGGTAGCCTTCCCTTTGAAAAAAAACACGACTTTGGATTTGTTTGTGTTTACTTTTAAGTTCCATTTCTCACAATATTCGTAAAAATAATTTAACTCTAATTGCAATTCTTCAGCAGACTCTGCCAAAAGTACTGTATCGTCGGCATAAAGAATGGTAAATAATTTCACATAAATTTGTAAATCGTTTTCAAAGTCTTCGGAAATGCTTTTAACCCCTTGCACATTTTTACTAGTCAAAAAGGTATCCAAATCATTTAGATATAATGCGAACAGAAAAGGGAATACATTTTCTCCTTGTCTAACACCGTTTAAACATGGGAAAAAATTTGAAACAGAATCGTTATAAACAATTCTTGATTTTATATTATTATACAGGTTTAAAATTACATTGTACATTTTACCCTTTATATTAAACATAAGTAACTTGTACCACAAACCATCACGCCACACAGTATCGAAAGCCTTTTCGAAGTCTATAAATGCACAGAAAAGTTTCTTTTTCTTTAATTTTAATAACTCAAAAATGCCATGTATAACAAATGTGTTATCTAGAGTTGAATATTTTTTCCTAAAACCTGTCTGGTTTTCATTTAAGAGGAGAAATTCGTCTGAAAAAGTATTTAATCTATTATTTAACACCGATGTAAATAATTTTCCGAAACAACTCAAAATGGTAATAGGTTTTTGGGATCAGTTTTTGCCCCTTTGTTTTTATAAAAAGGTACAATATTGCCTGCGAGCCAGGTATCTGGAATTTTACCAGAGTTAAAAATAACATTAAATAGATCGACGTATAATCCTAAAAACATATCTGGAGTTGATTTTATGAATTCATTTCTTATCATATCGTCGCCAGACGCCTTGTCATTTTTTAATTTCTGAATACATGTTAAAATTTCGTCACGAGTAATACTGTCGTTTAAGTGTATATTTAAATTATCAAAATCTAAGTTTTCTTATAAACTTTCAGATAATATACATAACTCAACATTATCATGATCAGGAGCTTCATTTAGATTTTTTTTTTTAAATTCGTACAATACATCAATAGAAATATTTGGTTGTTTTTTCTTTTGGCCCTTGTTTAATATTTTCCAATATTCCTTTGAATTTTTAGATCTCAAAGTTTTCAATTCTTTCTTCATTTTTTGTCTATAATTTCTATTAGAAGTGTCCATCTGCTTTTTATATTTTTTCTCGGCCTCTTTGAGTTCTTTTCTAGAATTATCTGAATGTCTAAATTTGTGTTTACGCTTCATTTTTCTATAATATTGACGCTCAAATTTACAATCTAAATCGAACCATGGTTTTTGAATTTTAGTATTTCTTTTTTTCTTTCTATTATTAGACTTAGTAATAGTTCCAAATGTTTCTTTCGCAGAATCAATGTGTATTTTACCAAATTCATTTACAACAGTATTCACCTGCTCCTGTGTTACACTAGCATCATCCAAATCACGTAATTTATTTCAAAGATCAGAAATAGCCTGTCTGTTAAAATTACCTCTGAACTCGTGTAATTTTTCATTTTCCCATTTTTTTATTTTTACAATGTGTTCTGTATTTTCTAAAGCATTCATATCACTATCACTATCTTCAAAAACATTGCTTTCAAAAGTAATACTGAGTGGCGTGTGAACATCAGAAAAACATTTACTAAAATCAAGTACTGTCAAATCATCAATACATTTTATAAAATTTGGAGAACAAATGAAATAATCTACAGCACTTGCATTCCTGCAAGTAAGTTCACCTATATTACTATCACTCCCTACTCGTCCGTTCATGATAAACAAACTTTGTCCTTTGCAAAGATTTATCAGTAATTTTCTAAAGTTATTTTTTCCTTTATCCATATTTTTTCTATTTAATAGTAAATTTGAATCAGTTAAAAAAGATATATAATTTTCTAGTAAATATTCGTCCCCGTTTGGAAAATCGTTTTCTGTAAATACCGAAAAATCTTTAGTCAATAGATCATTAATTTGATGTTAATTAATTAGAGATCTCTCTGTATTTGAACATTATATATGTTAAAACGGCGTTCCATAATACACATTAACACAAAGTGATTTTCTAAAAACTCGTTCCATAATACACATGAACACAAAGTGATTTTCTAAAAACTCGTTCCATAATACACATGAACACAAAGTGATTTTCTAAAAACTATCTGTTTTACCTGGTTAAACCCAATCTTCAATTAGTGTTGATTTTTATTTGACTGAATTGTAAACAGGTAGAGCTTTTATTTTCTTTTTCATTTTTTTATTTTTTTTTTTTTACTAAATGTCTACGTGGACAATTTACCCAATATACTACCTCAACACATGATTTTTATATTTCCTGAAAGGCCCGATCTCAGCCATTTAGAGTGCGGAATTCCGCAAGTTTAGTTTTGCCATGTAACAAATTAGAATAGAGGGCTGTGCAGAGCGAAGCATGATACGACCGTTAGCATGTCGACAAAGAAATAATGATCAAGTGTATATTATAAGCTGTTGTGGGCACGATGTTTGTTGAACACAATAATGTGTTGTACATAGTTATAAGAAAGGTAACAATAATTTGCTGGACCAACTGTATTTTGGACATTTGTCTTGCTTAACTATTACAAGTTTTAAATACAAATGTATGCTTTTGGACCACCTTAAGACTCTTTTCGAAATTAAATAGGAAATTATTTTATAGTCTAGCTATAAACAACAAATTAAAGATTACCATTTTGAAAAATAAATGCATTAAAATTGGATATCAGAATATTGGTTGGAGATTTAATCGATCAGTAGTACTATTGATTTGTTTTGTCCCTTACGGTAATTAGGACTTCCGTCCTCAAATTTTCTACATACAAAAGAAGTTCTGATATAAAATACGTTTAATTTATTCATACCAGAAATTCCTTTTTGATACTGAGGAAAAAGCAGGTGCTAAATACATGTTTTGAAACTACGCATCATACTCGCATAACCCTTCGAAATCGTTGGTGTAAAGTCAGAGAACAATGAAACTGAAACTAAGCCTTAGTCTAAGGTGACACGATACCTCCATCATCAATATGTGGACGGACTATGATGATTGTATGTAGTATGACAATGGACAACTGTCCTAATTACAAAAACATGATAGAGATATAAGTCGGTAGATCATTAATGTGAGGTTAATTAAAGGAAAAGGCCAGTCAGTTGAACAATTGTTATAATTCAATGCATTGTAACTTTTTACTAACTAATTATTAATCAAAAACTTTAAATAACTAATTATTAAACAAAAACATCTTTATTAACATTAACAATTAAAAATATGAATATGTGGAATTTCCTGTCGTAGTGTAAGCGGCCACGACACCTCTTCATGTGACGTCACACGGACTGATCATGTTATTTGAATAAATAATCTATCTGACTCTTCCCAACATCGTGCCCTTTTGGTTATGTTTTAATATCAGTTCAACTGCAATACAATGTTTACAATTGTATACCGTCCTATTTTTTCCCTTAATATTCCTATCCCATGTTACATTTCATAAAGCAAATGAGTTTATTTGTAGTTGGGGGGTGAGGGGGGTAGGGTAGTCCGAGATTCCTCTGCCGTTCGACGACTATTTACATCTTGCTCTTGTCGTTGAACGTCAGAGCGCTTGCCATAAGCAAAACAGCGGATTTTCCTCCGCATCTCAACTGTGGCACATTTCCACGTTTTGTGGCTATCATATTTTATTTTTTTCTATCCAAAACCCTAATATAATTTGCTTCACCAATCATTTTTCTATTCATTCATAACCATCTTACCCTCAGAGAGTGGTGTTACACTCGATTACAGCATGTTTTTTCCTTACACCCGATGATTTGGTCATTTCACTGCCATTTCTTTTTAAAGTGATCTCGCGATACTAACTAAAAGATGACAGCGACGCATTGCATGATGGGAGCTACTAAATGCAGCGCGCCAAATTAACATACGTAAGCAAACATACAAGACGATATCAAGCGTATTCTGCAGGACAAACAGTTCCATCTACAGCTCAAATCAGAGCAGAAGGAAATAATACAAAATATGTTGGATAGAAAAGATTCATTTGGCAGTGTTATCCACGGGCTTCGGAAAGAGCATGTGTTACGTTTCCCCCTATTTTGGACAAGGTCAGATCATATATGCAAATCAACTCCCATGATACATTGCGGTAATCGTAGTTCTCTCGAAGTCACGTGACAAATATTCCAAAATGTCACTGTTCAAAATGACGAAATCATATGGTCTGGGGAAATCGTGCTGTAATTGAGTGTAACACCAATATCTGAGGGTAAGATGGTTATGAATGAATAGAAAAATTATTGGTGAAGCGATTTATATAAGGGTTTCGGATAGAAAATAAAATCTGATAACCACAAAACGTGGAAATATGCCACAGTTGAGATGCGGAGGAAAATCCGCTGCTTTCATTATGAAGAGCGCTCTGACGTCCCATTTTATTACATACTTCAGACATCTAGAAAAGAGACACCCATATTGGCCTGAGATGAAGTCGAGGCCCATATTGACCCGGACCATTATGGGCCTCGATATGGAAATTATCTTGTAGTAATCCAATAACCGGTTATTTTCCCGGGGTGTGTAAATATGGACAGTTTACTTCCGGTCATATTGGTCATACACAAATGCCTTTATTTTAACTAAGTATGTAATAAACGACGTTATTTTACGATTTACATAATTTTTAATGATAAAATTGCACCTGATCAATGCTGATATATTATACCATACCGGTTGTACGATGTTACTGGCAGGATAAATCCGAGAATGGATTATGCCTTTTGTCTCCTCTACATTGAAGAGTTTTGAAAAATGGCGATCCCCATTGTTTGGTGCTACAGGCAACTTCAATCACCAAATTCTACCTTACCGGTATACTATTTTTAACATTCATTAACACAAATGTCTTTTATTTACTGTCATTTAGATTTTCACGCTAACTTGTTAAGACCATGACCTTTTCCTTTAATTAGAGATCTCTTTGTATTTGAGCATGATATATGTTAAAACAGCGTTCCATAATACACATGAACACAAAGTAATTTTCTAAAAACTATCGGTTTTACCTGGGTAAATCCAATCGGTCAATGTCCATCTTGCATTAGTGCTGATTTTCATCTGACTGGATTGTAAACAGGTAAGAGCTAATTTATTCTTTTTGTTTTTTGTTTTTTTGGTTTTTTTTTTTTTGGTTTTTGGTTTTTACATTTTGACTAAAAGTCTAAGGGGGCAATTTACACAATCTACTACCTCAACAAATGATTTTTATATTTCCCGAAAAATCCGATCTCAGTTAGAGTCCAGAATTCCGCAAGCTTAGTTTTGCCATGTAACAAATTAGAATAGAGGGCTGTGCAGAGCGGAACATGATACGACCGTAGCATGTCGACAAAAAAATAATGATCAAGTGTATATTAAAAGCTGTTGCGGGCACCATGTTTTTTTTAACACAATAATGTGTTGTACATAGTTATAAGAAAGGTAACAATAATTTGCTGGACCAACTGTATTTTGGACATTTGTCTTGCTTAACTATTACAAGTTTTAAATACAAATGTATGCTTTTGGACCACCTTCACACTATACAAACATGTGCGCCTAAATTTCCTTATTGACGTTGATTCTGTGCACCTTTTGACGTATTTATAAACAACTTGGGGATTTCAAACATCTTCAAGGTAAGTTTTTCGATATTTGTGCTTTATATATACAATCATTCTCTTTGAAAATTAAAAGAATTTCTCGGTAATGATTAGTTTAAGTGCCGTTCAATTTATTTCGATTGAAATTAAACAGAAAAGTAATTATTGTCATTTAAACTTATAATTTGCTTGTTATCTAAACGAAAACTTATTTTTTTAAAGCTTTATATTTAAATGTAATGGCTGATATTTGTACAGGTACTTCGGGCGATGGTAAAAAAACATTTTCGCGAAGTTACACTAAATGAAATAACGATTTCTAAGTGAAAACTGCGAAAATAAAATGTTGACAACTGTACTCTTTTTGAAGTATCACTGTACCGGTATGCTATACAAACATCAAAAAGACAAGTTCATTGTCATACTACATAAAAATCATCCGAGATCCTCGGAATTCAAGTATCGCCCGTGTTGGCACTCCGTGGTGGGTGGGGGATAAGGATGGTGAACTATTATACATGGCAACATGGGTTCCCCCGATCTTTTGTGTTTAAATCAACAGATTCCAAATAATCCTAAGAATACAAATCTTGCAGCGGCAACAGTACAAAATAGAACAATTACCACGTTTTCCCCCATATAATCAAGAGAATGGATCGTTAAAGAAGGCGGCGGCTAATGGGTCAATCGAGTAGTTAATATTTCGAAAGGCTGTTTCATTGGGGGACCACCTCCGGTACGAAGCTTGCGTTCATAGAAGAAATTCTACTGTTCGAGTATACCATCCTTGGAATTCCACGTATTTTCACGGAATTCAAGTATCACCCGCGTTGACACTCCGTGGTGGGTGGTGACAATGATGGTGAACTATTATACATGGCAACATGGCTTCCCCCGATCCTTTGTGTTTAAATCAACAGATTCCAAATAATCCTAAGAAAATAAATGACAGTAGATATGAAGAAGAAATTGAAGTTTCTAACAATTGGTCACGTTTTATCGTTTTAAAAAGTAGTGAAGGTTGTAGACCACTGACCAAATTATCACCTTTTGTTATAGAAAAATGTATAAAGAGCTGTGCAGGAGATGTGAAAAATGTCACCAAATTGAAATCTGGCGGTTTAATGATTGAGTGCCAACGAAGATAACAATCATTAAACCTGCTTTCATCAAAACAAATTCATACTATAGCTATATCTTCCACTCCTCATAGAACTCTTAACACCAGTCGAGCAATCATTCGCTACAGAGACGAAGATTTGGATGATTTATCCGATGAAGAAATCTGCGAGGAATGAGCACCTCAGGGTGTTATTCATGTCAAACGATTTATATCGAAAAGAAATGGACAGGCAGTTAAGTTAAACACTTTTCTTATCACATTTAATTTTCCCACGATTTTATCATCAATCCGCATGGGCCTTTACAATGTGAAAGTCAGTCCATATGTCCCGAATCCAATACGATGCTTTAAGTGTCAGAAATTCGGACATGGTAAGGGCCAGTGCAAAGGGAAACTTAAATGTTTTAGGTGTTCAGAGGAAGACCACGAGGGCTTCGATTGTAATAACAATCCGAAGTGCTCCAATTGTGGTCAACCTCACATGGCTTCATCGAAGGATTGTCAGTATTTCCTGAAAGAAAAAGATATCCAAAAAGTTAAATCAGAAAAAAATATCTCATACCCTGAAGCGCGCAGATTCGTCTCTGCCCCGAATGATTCACCTGTGCAAAAATCACATGCCAGCGTCGCTAGGCGTGTTTTCAATTCAGTTGAAACTCAAACAATGTTTACCTGGATTGAAAACACGGAAAAGCCAACTCGGCTGACTGTTAAACCAAAAGAAAAAAT
Source organism: Gigantidas platifrons (assembly GCA_002080005.1). Classification (NCBI taxonomy): domain Eukaryota; kingdom Metazoa; phylum Mollusca; class Bivalvia; order Mytilida; family Modiolidae; genus Gigantidas; species Gigantidas platifrons. The sequence continues at coordinate 345,340 of MJUT01041547.1, forward strand.
TCTAACACCATCACACAAAACACCAAGTTCTTCACAGACAGCCTCTAATACAGTTAAAACTTCAATTTCTTCTACTAAACAAAAAAATGTAAATAATAAAACTTCAAAAGTCAACTCTCCAAAGGTCCCTGACAGGGACATGGCAAATTGATTAAGGACCCTGTCCAGTTCCACAATAGATATGGACATCTTGATGAATCGGAGGAGGAATCTGTATGGAATCTTCCTCCGCACGATTCATCATCTCCTATGGATGAGTTGCCATCAGATACGCGGAGATCACCGAGCAAATCTCCAAAGGGCGATCGGCGGAAAGGATCCCAACGGAAGAAAAGCTTTTCCCCGATCCGACCCCCAAAATGAACAATATTATCCAATTGAATTATCGAGGTCTCAAGATAAATTTTATTGAAATTACCTTACTGCTTCAAGCCTTTCTTCCAGTAGCATTTTTTCTTCAAGAGACACATTAAACAAAAAGTGATACTATGAATCTTAAAAATCATTCCGTGTACAGCACTAATGTAGATGAGGATGAACGAGCTGCTGGCGGCTCAACAATCCTCGTTCGAGATAACATTTTATATAGTTGTGTTAATCTCAACACAGATCTACAAGCTGTTGCTGTACGCATCACTTTAGATAAAACAATAACCTTATGTTCGGTTTACATACCACCAAATTCAGCACTTACTTTAACACAACTCTAAAACAATAACCTTATGTTCGGTTTACATACCACCAAATTCAGAAATTAGTTTAACACAACTCAAAAACTCAATTACCTACCCCGTTTATTATCATCGGCGACTTTAATGGACATTACCGCTTGTGGGTAGCAAAACAACAACCGACAAAGGCAAAAAGCTTGAAGATTTTCTCTCCCAGGAGGGATTATGTATTTTTAACGACAGTACTGATACATATTTACATCCTGGGAATGGGTCTTATTCAGCTATTGATCTTACTGTTACTGATCCATCTCTTCTTCTAGATTTCTCATGGAAAGTCCATGATGATCTCTGTGGAAGTGATCATTTCCCCATTATTCTAGAAAGCTTACATTCGACTATAGGTGAAAGACCTACACGGTATAAATTTGAAAAGGCTGACTGGCCCTTGTACGAACAGATGTGCAGGGAAAAACTTCAAACGGAAATGATCCGAAATGCCACGGATCCAATCTTGATGCTTAACGAAACAGTAATATCAATAGCTGATGAGACCATACCATCCAGACCCGGAGATAAAATTATATAATTCCCCTATAAAAATAGTTTCAGAAACTAAATTTTTAGGTATTCTTTTTGATAGTAAACTTACCTTTCTACCCCATATTAAAATGCTTAAAAATAAGAGCCTTAAAGCTCTTAATATTTTAAAATTTTGTGTCTAGTACCGACAGGGGTGCGGATAGCACGGTTTTATTAAATTTATATAGATCGTTGATTCGATCAAAATTGGATTACGGATGTATCGTTTACGGTTCAGCCCGTCCATCGTATACCAAGTTGCTAGATACAGTCCTTCATCAAGGAATACGACTCTCACTTGGAGCGTTCAGAACGTCTCCAGTTAAGAGTTTGTATGTTGAAGCAAACGAGCCTTCCCTTGAAAACAGATGCCGAATCCCAAATTGCCGAGTCCAATTAGCCGATTCCCAAATTGCCGACATATGAAAAATATTGTTATTGCAAGTAGAATAATTTTGAAATTGTCCGACATACCACGGACTTATAGCATTCAAACTCAAAGTCAAAAGGATATACAGTGGATTAGTCCTGCAGACAACCATGATTTCTGCCTTTCTTAAAGAATGATTGTGAGGCAGACAGAAGAACTTTTACACAGGATTTCAATTAATCAAATTTGTTTGGAGTTAATTAATTGCCGATCATTTATTAAAATCTACCATAATCACCTATGATAAGCTTGGATATTGTTGGTATATATGGTACTAATTCATTTTTAGATTACCGAAATCATCAATCATCACTAAATAATTTGCTATTTAACGACAATTTTCGGCATTTTTTTTTCTTTCTTACGTAGTAAAACTCTAAATAAACATGTACTAGTACTTATTTGTAGTTTATTTCCATTGTTCTTCAATTGTTTGAGTAATGAGTATCGGCATCTCCTACTATATATCTTTATTCTCATAAAGCCAATGTATAACAATCATTATGCATTTGATTATGGTTTTTCTAATTATAATTGCGCGAAAAAATACTGCTTTCAATAAAACATGTACACATTATCAACATTTTTTTTCAAATAAAAAATAATATTATGAAATTTTGTCATTGTTAACAAAAGTCGGCAATATGGGATTCGGCAAAATGGACTCGGCAATCTGGTACTATAAAAATGATGTATACAGGGGCCCGGGTGGTTCAATGAGTAAGGTCGTTGGATCTAACAACTCATACAAGCCTATCACCAATACGGTGTGGATTCGCGCCCCGCTTTGTAAATTACAAAAAGGGTGCACTCGACACGCAGCCGCAAGTGATAACATTTATAGTCCGTTTGACTTCTATAAATGTTCAAAAACAATTCTTATAAGTCCAGTTTTCAAATCAACAATTTTTTTTCTAGATGTTTGTTAATATATGATATATACGAACTCTGACAATTAATTTCAAAATTTTTGGTCCATTATTGAAAATGTTACCCATTTAGGTCTCCATGTTAATTATATTGACTAAAGTGTAAAAATCTGGAGGGAGTGAGTACAAATAACAGACTGTACCATGTGACATAGGACAATTGAATATCAAAAGTACATAATAATTGACTATCATCTATGGGCAGTTAATGAGCAGCCTTTTGATAATTAAGTGTAATATGTCAAATGGTACAATGAAATATTCATTGAAAGCACATGTCTATTATATTGTTTTCATGGCTTGGCTATTACACTATTTATACTCACTCCATCCATATTTTTACACTTTAGAAAATATAATTAACATAGAGACCTAATAGTGGGTAACTTTTTTAATAATGGACCAACAATTTTGAAATTAATTGTCAGAGTTCGTATATATCATATATTAATAAACATCTAGAAAAAAAAATGTTGATTTGAAAACTGGGTTTTTAAGAATTTTTTTCTGAAGATTTGTATAAATCAAACGGACTTTACCAGTTGCTTGCCTATGGTCGGTGGTTCTCTCCCACAGGCACTTGTCTCTAAAAAAAATGTGTACCATATATCATATATTAAGACAAGGTACTTAACTTTCATTTTTGCAAAATGTCACCCGGTCGCGAACTTCCGCCGATATTCGAAATTCACGGTCGTCTAGGCATATAACGCTTGTCGTATCGTAAATCTACAATAATTTATCTATAAAATGATGTATCATACACCTACATTTGCTGTCTGTGTACGATGTACAGAGCCAGACTAAGTAGGCCATCTCTTTACCTTTTTGTTAACCTCACATCCGGCTTGAACTAAGGAAATCGCACTGAATAAAATAATAAAAAAAAAAATGAAAAAAATCTGACAGTTTATAAAGAACAATTTAGTTGATTTTAATTCCGTAAAAGATTTGTTGATAAAAAAATTAAGTTAAAAGATATTAGATGTCTAAATCCTGAAGTGATTGGCATCTCCCGTCTATTTTTAGAACGCCAAATTTACCTGTCATTCAGATTCTCTCTAGACTTTTCGTTTTTTGTAAAGATAAGTCCAAACATTTTTCAGCTGCAAAATTTTAAATTTAGAAAATTTGAAGAAGAAATTAAAAAAAGATGGAGAGGAAAGAAAATTTGATTCCATCATCTAATGCAATTTGTTCATGGTGAGATAATTATCAAAAGTTATGTCATAAGTCACCAATCAAGGGCCCACAGCACAGGCACTTGTATTTTAGGCACGAAAGCTCGGCCAATCAGAATACGGGATTCCCAAATTCTTCATTCAGTGCGGAGCTGAATGTTAAAGGCTAATATGAGTTCAATAAACTTAACCTTTGTAACCTACTAATTTGGCTCTGTACACCGTACACAGTCGGACAGACAGCAAATGTAGGTGTATGATACATCATTTTATAGATATATTATTGTAGATTTACGATACGACAAGCGTTATATGCCTAGACGACCGTGAATTTCGAATATTGGTGGAAGTTCGCGACCGGGTGACATTTTGCAAAAACGAAAGTTAAGTACCTTGGTACACATTTTTTTAGAGACAAGTGTCTGTGTTCTCTCCGGGTACTCCGGCTTCCTCCACCACTAATACTGGTCGTCATAATATAGCTGAAATATTGTTGAAAGTGGCGTTAAAACCCCAAAAATCAAATCATACATCATATATACAAATGTACGATGTACATTTAGTATTTAAAAAGTTAAGACTCTGAACCGAAAACCGCCATTTCTATCAAAAACAAACTAATTTTCGGACCGGTTCCGGTTCATGTTTCGATTTGAAACATGGGTCATCTGTGTTTCATGTTTCGAAAACCGGTTTCTGTTTTAGATGAAAAAAGCAACAAAACAATTATGTGATTCAGAATCATGTTCCAGATTCACCTAAAAGAAATGCGCCCCTAGTTAAAAATTGCGATCTATCTATAGAACTGTGTACATTTTAGAATAAAACGTTTATTAAGCGTAAACGGACCCAAACCAGGTTATATCGTATAACCTGTTCAACAATTTCAAATATTCTGTTAAAGATAAATATTTTTTTCTACAATCTTCCATAGTTAATTATCCTTGAATATTTATATTTATATCGTTAATTATCCTTGAGTATATTTATATTTACATCCTTAAATGGGATAAATATTTATTATTTTTTAATTAGCCCTTCGCGCTTAGTCTGACATCTTAGATTGAAGTGAAGTGACGACGTGATGAAAACAATAAATATCTACACTTCTATTCTGAGAATTTTACAGCTGAAAGTTCCAACCTCAATAGATTTAGAATCTTAGAAACCCATTTGTATATTAATTTATTGTGGTCAGTTTTCATATTTATTCGTTAGGTATTGCGAATTCAATACACACTAATGATAACTATGTTTCAATGCACAGTAATAACTGAGTGGCACGT
>MJUT01041547.1:350713-399930 GCA_002080005.1 Gigantidas platifrons
CAAGTCATGTGTCGGTGTACGTGTGGTCATGTGACTTTTTCTGGCGGCATTAGATACCTGATTGTTTTTGGTGATATTTCTTTCAAAATACAATGTACATGTTTGGTTTGATAGGATACAAAAATGTGACTGAAGATATTCAAAAATATGTAAAAAAAAAATTCATGAAAAAAGATTTTGTAATGTGAGATTTCACTTTGAAATCGCTCTGTCAAAAAACAAGACGTCCTTCCTCCACGCATGCGCTGTTCCACTGTTATAGGACTAGGACCACCTTAAGACTCTTTTCGAAATAAAATATGAAATTATTTTATAGTCTAGCAATAAACAATAAATTAAAGATTACCATTTTGGAGAAAAAAAAATGCATTAAAATTGGATATTATCAGAATATTGGTTGGAGATTTAATCGATCAGTAATACTATTGATTTGTTTTGTCCCTTACGGTAATGAGGACTTCCGTCCTCAATTTTTCTACATACAAAATAAGTTCTGATATAAAATGCGCTTAATTTATTTGTACCAGAAATTCCTTTTTGATAGGAAAAAGCAGGTACTAAATACATGTTGTGAAACTACGCCTCATACTCGCATAACTATTAGAAATCGTTTGTGTAAAGTCAGTGAACAATGAAACTGAAACTATAGGCTTAGTCTAATTAAGGCAACACGATACCTCCATCATCAATTGTGGACGGACTATGATGTTTTTATGTAGTATGACAATGGACAACTGTCCTAATGACAAAAAACATGATATAGATATAAGTCAGTAGACCATTAATTTGAGGTTAATCAATTAGAGATCTCCCTGTATTTGAGCATTATATATGTTAAAACGGCGTTCCATAATACACAGGAACACATTTAGTAATTTTCTGTTTTCTGAACACGATCTGTTTTACCCAATCGGTCAATGTCCATCTTTATCCGAAAAAAAAGATATAAAAGAAATTCGTCAACATACAACAAAAAGCTCTTAGTGCAATTAATCTAAAGGAAAAAAACTGCATTAAACTTGGATGGAAAATATAAATTCTATATTTATTTCAAATATGCGAAATTTCCGGCCTATTTATTTTATACGGAAACCTGGAAGGGCCGCATTCAGTATTTGTTTTGTCTAATTTATTAAAAGATATTACTAATCCAAGATGGCCATCATCACATGACTTATTTTATCATGGCACCACATGGGAAAATGAAGAAAAGCTTTGCATGTGAAACAGCTAAACCGTTAATAAAAGTGAAACTTTTCTGGAATGTTCGTTGAATTTCCTGTAGGCAATTTTTTGCTGATCAGAAATCCAATACCCTCCTCAATAAAGTTTTTTTTTAAACTTGAGGATAATTAGATCTCAGTAGAGAAATCTCTAATGTTGATCTGAAATTAAAGAATAGCATATAAATATTTAAGAAGAACACTGAAGAAATGTCTAAATATCTTCTCAGAAGCCACATTTCTAATTGAACCCACAATTTACATAAATGATAATTGAATTATAAATACAAGATGAGAGATACAGGCTTGTATTTACAAGAGTTACACGACGTGTGTTACTAGTACAACCAAACCACTCATTCTTCCAGTGCACCTAAGTGCACACCCCGGTTTTGAATGGGATTCATGCTGCTCAATCTTTAATTTCTGTGTAGTGTTTTGTGAACAATAGTTTGACTTGTATTCCTTCGATTTCCCATTTGGGTTCTGTAAGCTTTTTCTTTTTTTATGAATTATTTATATGATTCAATAAAGAAAATTAGTGATTATGTTCATTGGGAAAGATCCTAAAAAGATTATAAATTTCACATATTTGGAAAATATACAATTTTTTTATTTTTCATCCAATTTTGATAGACATTGAGCTTTTGTCATTACTTGGCGTCCGCCCGTCAATCTTCTCTGAAACTACTTGGCCAACTTGAACAAAACTTTACAGGAATGATGTTTGGAATATGCTTTAAGCAACAAAAGTTTGCTGGAATGATGCGTGGAATATGCTCTAAGCAACAAACAATTTGCTAGAATGATGCTTGGAATATGTTCTAAGCAACAACACTTTGCAGGAATGATGTTTGGAATATGTTCTTAACTTCTAAGCAACAAAACTTTGCTGGAATGATGCTTGAAATATATTCTAAGCAACAATACTTTGCTGGAATGATCCTTGGAATGTGTTCTAAGCAACAAAACTTTGCTGAAACGATGCTTGGAATATGTTCTAAGCAACAAAACATTTTTGGAATGATGCTTGAAATATGTTCTAAGCAACACAACTTTGCTGGAATGATGCTTGAAATATGTTCTAAGCAACAAAACTTTGCTGGAATGATGCTTGGAATATGTTCTAAGCAACAAAACTTTGCAAGAATGTTGCTTGGAGTATATGTTCTTAACTTCTAAGCAAAAAAACTTTGCTGGAATGATACTTGGAATATGTTCTAAGCACACAAAACTTTGCAGGAAGGATGCTTGGAATATGCTATAAGCAACAAACTTTGCTGGAATGATGCTTGGAATATGTTCTAAGCAAACAAAACTTTGCAGGAAGGATGCTTGGAATATGTTCTAAGCAACAAAATTTTGCAAGAATGTTGCTTGGAGTATGTTCTTAACTTCTAAGCAACAACACTTTGCTGGAATGATGCTTGGAATATGCTCTAAGCAACAAAACTTTGCTGGAATGATGCTTGAAATATATTCTAAACAACAAAACTTTACAGGAATGATGCTTGGAATATGTTCTAAGCAACAAAACTTTGCTGGAATGATGCTTGGAATATGTTCCAAGCAACAAAACTTTGCAGGAATAATGCTTGGAATATGTTCTAAGCAACAAAACGTTGCTGGAATGATGCTTGGAATATGTTCTAATCAACAAAACTTTGCAAGAACATTGCTTGGAATATATTCCAAGCAACACAACTTTGCTGGAAAGATGCTTGGAATATGTTCTAAGCAACAACACTTTGCAGAAATGATGCTTGGAGTATGTTCTGAACAACAAAACTTTGCAGGAATGATACTTGGAATATGCTCTAAGAAACAAAACTTTGCTGGAATGATGCTTGAAATATGTTCTAAGCAACAAACCTTTGCTGGAATGATGCTTGGAATATGTTCTAAGCAACAAAACTTTGCAAGAATGATACTTGGAATATATTCCAAGCAACACAACTTTGCTGGAAAGATGCTTGGAATATGTTCTAAACAACAATACTTTGCACAAATGATGCATGGAGTATGTTTTAAACAACAAAACTTTGCAGAAATGATACTTGGAATATGTTCTAAGCAACAAAACTTTGCAGGAATGATGCTTGGAATATGTTCTTGACTTCTAAGCAACAAAACATTGCTGGAATGATGCATGGAATATGTTATAAGCAACAAAACTTTGCTGGAATGATGCTTGGAATATGTTCTTAACTTCTGAGAAACAAAACTTTACAGGAATGATGCTTGGAATGTGTTCTAAGCAAAAAAACTTTGCAGGAAGGATACTTGGAATATGTTCTTTGCTTCTAAGCAACAAAACTTTGTTGGAATAATGCTTGAAATATGTTCTAAGCAACAAACTTTGCTGGAATGATCCTTGGAATATGTTCTAAGCAACAAAACATTTTTGGAATGATGCTTGAAATATGTTCTAAGCAACACAACTTTGCTGGAATGATGCTTGAAATATGTTCTAAGCAACAAAACTTTGCTGGAATGATGCTTGGAATATGTTCTAAGCAACAGCACTTTGCAAGAATGTTGCTTGGAATATGTTCTTAACTTCTAAGCAACAAAACTTTGCAAGAATGTTGCTTGGAGTATATGTTCTTAACTTCTAAGCAAACAAACTTTGCTGGAATGATACTTGGAATATGTTCTAAGCAACACAACTTTGCTGGAATGATGCTTGAAATATGTTATAAGCAACAAAACTTTGCTGGAATGATGCTTGGAATATGTTCTAAGCAAAAAAAACTTTGCAGGAAGGATGCTTGGAATATGTTCTAAGCAACAAAATTTTGCAAGAATGTTGCTTGGAGTATGTTCTTAACTTATAAGCAACAACACTTTGCTAGAATGATGCTTGGAATATGTTCTAAGCAACAAAACTTTGCTGGAATGATGCTTGAAATATATTCTAAACAACAAAACTTTACAGGAATGATGCTTGGAATATGTTCTAAGCAACAAAACCTTGCAGGAATGATTCTTGGAATATGTTCTAAGCAACAAAAATTTGCTGGAATGATCCTTGGAATGTGTTCTAAGCAACAAAACTTCGCTCAAATGATGCTTGGAATATGTTCTAAGCAACAAAACATTTTTGGAATGATGCTTGAAATATGTTCTAAGTAACACAACTTTGCTGGAATGATGCTTGAAATATGCTCTAAGCAACAAAACTTTGCTGTAATGATGTTTGGAATATGTTCTAAGCAACAAAACTTTGCAAGAATGTTGCTTGGAGTATATGTTCTTAACTTCTAAGCAAAAAAACTTTGCTGGAATGATACTTGGAATATGTTCTAAGCACACAAAACTTTGCAGGAAGGATGCTTGGAATATATTATAAGCAACAAAACTTTGCTGGAATGGTGCTTGGAATATGTTCTAAGCAAACAAAACTTTGCAGGAAGGATGCTTGGAATATGTTCTAAGCAACAAAACTTTGCTGGAATGATGCTTGGAATATGTTCTTAACTTCTAAGCTACAAAACTTTGCTGGAATGATGCTTGGAATATGTTCTAAGCAACAAAACTTTGCTGGAATGATGCTTGGAATATGTTCCAAGCAACAAAACTTTGCAGGAATAATGCTTGGAATATGTTCTAAGCAACAAAACTTTGCTGGAATGATGCTTGGAATATGCTCTAAGCAACAAAACTTTGCAAGAACATTGCTTGGAATATATTCCAAGCAACACAACTTTGCTGGAAAGATGCTTGGAATATGTTCTAAGCAACAACACTTTGCAGAAATGATGCTTGGAGTATGTTCTGAACAACAAAATTTGCAGGAATGATACTTGGAATATGCTCTAAGAAACAAAGCTTTGCTGGAATGATGCTTGAAATATGTTCTAAGCAACAAACCTTTGCTGGAATGATGCTTGGAATATGTTCTAAGCAACAAAACTTTGCAAGAATGATGCTTGGAATATATTCCAAGCAACACAACTTTGCTGGAAAGATGCTTGGAATATGTTCTAAGCAACAACACTTTGCAGAAATGATGCTTGGAGTATGTTTTAAACAACAAAACTTTGCAGAAATTATACTTGGAATATGTTCTAAGCAACAAAACTTTGCAGGAATGATGCTTTGAATATGTTCCTGACTTCTAAGCAACAAAACTTTGCTGGAATGATGCATGGAATATGTTGTAAGCAACAAAACTTTGCTGGAATGATGCTTGGAATGTGTTCTAAGCAAAAAAACCTTGCTTGGAATATGTTCTTAGATTCTAAGCAACAAAACTTTGTTGGAATAATGCTTGATATATGTTCTAAGCAATAAAACTTTGCTGGAATGATGCTTGGAATATGTTCTAAGCAACAAAACATTTTTGGAATGATGCTTGAAATATGTTCTAAGCAACAACACTTTGCTGGAATGATGCTTGGAATATGTTCTAAGCAGCAAAACTTTGCAAGAATGTTGCTTGGAGTATGTTCTTAACTTCTAAGCAAAAAAACTTTCCTGGAATGATACTTGGAATATGTTCTAAGCAAGAAAACTTTACTGGAATGATGCTTGAAATATGTTCTAAGCAACAAAACTTTACAGGAATGATGCTTGGAATATGTTCTAAGCAAACAAAACCTTGCAGGAATGATGCTTGAAATATGTTCTAAGCAACAAAACATTGCTGGAACGATGCTTGAAATATGTTCTAAGCAGCAAAACTTTGCTGGAATGATGCTTGGAATATGTTCTAAGCAACAAAACATTGCAGGAATGATGCTTGGAATATGTTCCAAGAAACAAAACTGTGCTGGAATGATGCTTGGAATATGTTCTAAGCAACAAAACTTTGCAGGAGTAATGCTTGGAATATGTTCTAAACAAAACTTTGTTGGAATGATGCTTGGAATATGTTCTAAGCAACAAAACTTTGCAGGAATGATGCTTGGAATATGTTCCAAGCAACACAACTTTGCTGGAATGATGCTTGGAATATGTTCTAAGCAACAAAACCTTGCAGGAATGATGCTTGGAATATGTTCTAAGCAACAAAAAATTGCTGTAATGATGCTTGAAATATGTTCTAAGCAACAAAACTTTGCAAGAATGATGCTTGGAATATGTTCTTAACTTCTAAGCTACAAAACTTTGCAGGAATGATGCTTGGAATATGTTCCAAGCAACACAACTTTGCTGGAATGAAGCTTGGAATATGTTCTAAGCAACAAAACTTTGCAGGAATGATGCATGGAATATGTTCTAAACAACAAAACTTTGCAGGAATGATGCTTGGAATATGTCCTAAACAACAAAACTTTGCAGGAATGATACTTGGAATATGTCTAAGCAACAAAACTTTGCAGGAATGATGCTTGGAATATGTTCTAAGCCACAAAACTTTGCAGGAATGATGCTTGGAATATGTTCTAAGCAACAAAACTTTGCAGGAAGGGTGGTTGGAATATGTTCTAAGCAACAAAACTTTGCAAGAATGATGCTTGGAATATGTTCTTAACTTCTAAGCTACAAAACTTTGCTGGAATGATGCTTGGAATATTTTCTAAGCAACAAAACTTGGCAGGAATGATGCTTGGAATATGTTCTTAACTCCTAAGCAACAAAACGTTTCTGGAATGATGTTTGGAATATGTTCTAAGCAACAAAACTTTGCAGGAATGATGCCTGGAATATGTTCTAAGCAACAAAACTTTGCAGGAATGATGCTTGGAATATGTTCTAAGCAACAAAAATTTGCAGGAATTATGCTTGGATTCTTTTCTAGGCAACAAAACTTGGAATAATACTTGGAATATGTTCTTAACTTGTAATTTTCAAAACCTTGCTGGAATGAAGCTTGGAATATGTTCTAAGCAACAAAACCTTGCTGGAATGATGCTTGGAATATGTTCTAAGCAAGAAAACTTTGCTGGAATGATTCTTGGAATATGTTCTAAGCAACAAAACTTTGCAGGAATGATGCTTGTAATGTGTTCTTAACTTCTAAACAAGAAAACGTTGCAGGAATGATGCTTGGAATATGTTCTCTGCAATAAAACTTTGTACGAATGATGCTTGGGATATGTTCTAAGCAACAAAACTTTGCAGGAATGATTCTTGGATAATGTTCTTAACTTCTAAGCAACAAAATTTTGCAGGAATGAAGCTTGGAATATGTTGTAAGCAACAAAACTTTGCAGGAATGATGCTTAGAATATGTTCAAAGCAACAAAACTTTGCATGTCGTTTTGATCTGATAAAATAATGACATTCTTGTTTCTGATTGGCCAATTCAAAAAATCCACTATGAAACTACTTTGCCGTGTTTGGAATGTTCTCTTTAAAACAATTTTCTTATTTTGTTATAATAACTAAGGTCGACAAGAAGGAATTTGTTCTGCTAATTGTAACTTTTAATAAGCTTGTAGTTACATGTACACCTCCTATTAATGTGTATCCATCATAATAATAATACTTTATTTACCAAAAGCAATACAGCTTATAGGCATATATACATACAATCAATACAAGNTTCTATTCGTAGCGGAGCATAAGGTTTAATATACTTTTTACGCATATCATCATATTTTTTACACTTCAATATAAAATAAAATTCGTCTTCTATACATGAATCATTACAAAAATCACATATTCTTTCTTGTCTATCAATGTTTAAATATCGTCCTGTTTCAATCTTTAAACTATGGGCATGTATACGATATTTACAAATCAAAGGTTTGTACATATAATTCACAGGTCGGCTTAAATAAAACTGCAACGTATGAATATCATATATGTATCTATAAAAATTACAATTAGGTGAATCTTCAAAGAATGCTACAGCTTCACTTACAAAACAAAAACAATCAATAACTCTTTGTTTAAATTCACATAAAAATTTATCTTCATCAACAACATCTTGAGAGATCCATATATCATTGAAAACATATCTACACAGACTATCTCTGGTATTACCAGCCCAGTTAAACTTCTTATTTAACTTTTCATGATTCAAACATGGATTCATAACAAGTTTTTAACACAATGTTTTTTTATTTCAAAATTTTATACCAGTATTTAAGCATTCTATAGTAACGTTCAACATACATTGGAACTCATCCTAATTCAAAATAGACCATAAAATTCACAGCAGACCTTCTTACTTTTAAAGTTCTTTTCAAAAAGTTTAAATGTACCTTTTCAATATCTTCACCTTTGTGTGAACCCCATGTTTCACATCCGTAATTCAATATACAAGAAATATACGTATCAAACAAAGACATTAATGTTTCATGATTAAAACAGTCATCATGAATTTTGCTATACAAATTAAACAATGTTTTTCTACCTTGATTTTTGAGTATGTAAAAAACTCCCATTATAATGGAATAATAATCCTAAATAAAGAAAATCATCACATATTTCAACAGGATTACCGTTTAAAGACCATCTCTCTTCAGGCTTTACATTACCCCTACTTCTGAAAACTACAATTTTTGTCTTATTTGGATTTACATATAAACCATGATCATTGACTATGACATTTACAGAGTTTATCAAATTTTGTAAATCTTCCACATTTTCACTGAATATTACTGTATCGTCAGCATACATTAATAAAAATAAGACCAATTTTTTCAATTCATAGGATTGACAACCTTGGTTAATCAATTCAACTTCTATATTATTAACATACAATGAGTATAAAAGGGGGGATAAAGATTATATTGCATAAGTCCAACGTTACATGTAAATATATCTGAGTAATTGCTATTTAATCTTACACAAGCCTTAAGTTTTGAATACATCGACTTAATAACCTTCAACAATTTACCAGTGATACCAATTCTGGATAATTTTAACCATAATTTTACATGTGCAACACTATCAAAAGCCTTAATATAATCTATGCAATATAAGCGTTTACCCTTTCTTGATGTATTTGATTTCATTTCAAACTTTTTATTGAGTAAATCAAAAGGATTTGTTAACATGGTTCATTGACTTGGTCATATTAATTATCGAATGCAGAAATGGTGTACTAAATAGTATTATTTGTCTTTAATTGTTTATTTGTTCATCTTGTTATAGGAGAGGATTTGTATAGGTTGGCCTGTTATCCAATCCTTTTGATTTACTCAATAAAATGTTTGAAATGAAAAAATGATGTATTTGATATAAGTGAGTGAAGGGCAAAGATGACATCTGTTGTCCCAAGACCTGGTCGGAATCCGAATTGCGCATCTGTTAAAATGTCATTTTCTTCACTCCATTTTACCAATCGTGAGTTAATCAACGAGGTAAAAAGTTTTCCGACATGGGAAAGTAATGAAATCCCTCGGTAATTCCCTGTATCGTTAACATCACCTTTTTTGAAAATGGGTATGATGATAGATTTCACCCATAACTCGGGGAAAATACCGGACATCAAAATATTGTTAAAAAGTTTGCACAACACGGGAATAAGTGTTGTTTTACCAGTTAAAATGTATTCATTCATAATATTGTCTGTACCAACTGATTTGTTCTTTTTTAAAGCTTTCACACATTTTTCTAATTCTGCTTCTGTAAACGGTACATTCAGTTCCTCAAAAATGTTTTCTAAGTTTACATTATTATTATCGTTTGTGTTAATATTGCCTTTGTTCATTAGTTTACTCAAATGTTCTTCAAATTGCTCAATAGTTATTTCACTAAGTATCGGTTTCTTTATTCTTTTAAATTTCCGGTAAAACTTCTTCGGGTTCTTTCTCCGTAAATTGTTCAACATATTCCCTTGTTGGTTTTTATACTGTCTTTTTAGTTTATTTTCAGTCACTTTATTCTTTTGTTTAGCTATATTCAGTTGAAGTCTATTTTCTTCATTACGATTTTTATTAAATACATACAATGCTTTTTGGTACTGTCTATAAAGTTCTTTACAGTCCTCCGTAAACCAGGGCTTATCTTCCATATGACGAATACGCTGCGTATTTGACTGTATACAGTTTTCACACTTTTCTTTAAATTTTGACTCACACTTAGAATATTTCTCGAATATGCCAAATAAAAGTTTGTTCAAATTTTCGACACTTTCGTCAATATTATCATCTCGCTCCGTCATAGAAACAAGTAGATCTTCAAATTTCTGTGTATTCCCCATCAAATCGTTCATTACGTCATCATTGTACCCTTCATCACGCTTATAAGTAGTATACATACAATCTTTACAGTTATATTGACCATTGATCAAGGGATTAACAGTTGTATAAATTTCTACATGTAATGGTGCGTGACATGAAAAGGTTTAAAAAATCACACACTTTAAAATTCTTAATACAATTATAAAGACTATCATGTGACATCAGTAAATAATCTATTATACTACAACCGTTTTTATTACTAATAGTAATTTTACTACTGTCTTGACCAAACCTTCCATTACATATTCTTAATCCGGACGATTTACAGAGTTCTAATATTCTACATCCAAAACTGTTTGGAGATTTCAAATCTTCAGCAAGTCTATTAACTAATAGTTCATCTTTCTCATACTCAAGAAAATCTATGTCATCTAATAACTCTTTGTCCAAAGCGTCACTAACTATAAAATCTTTTCCTATTCCAACTCGACCATTTATGTCACCTAAGACTGAAACAGTTCCCAAAGATGAAAAATATTCGATTTGTTCTTGTAATATTTCAAAAATGTCACAGTTATATTTCCTATAAAAATATTTCTATCTGGAGGCATGTATATAGCACACATGTACAAATCTGTATTATTTAACATAAATGATTTATAAAATTTTAGCCATATCATACTATCGGCACAACATTTCACAATTTTGATATATTGAGATAAACATTTTTTGTAAAATATTACCACACCACCTCCGTTACACTTTTCACGAAATAAATACTTCTTTTCATAACCACTTAAATTAAAATCGTTTGGACACTTTACCCAACATTCTGACAGACATAAAATATCATATTCACGCACAATTTGAAGAAAATTTTCATCCTCTAGTTTTCGGGCCAAACCCTTTGAAATATTCCAAGAACATATTTTAATATAGCACTTTCCGTCATCGGATCGGGAACATTGGGTTTTATCACCCTCCGCTAACTCCTAACCTTTCCACATTTCTCCGTTCACAAACAATTTATCGACGACAAGATACGCATTCTTTTTGTTATTACGCTCCTTTTCCATAATTGGAATCAATTTCCTCCTCCGTTCTAATACTTCTTTCGGGTATTGTGGGCTTATACCGAATTGTGTTCCTTTAAGGCGATTGGAGATGCTGCGAATCATTTCGCGGTCTGAAAATTTCGCGAAAACTCCACTACTATCGATCTAGGCATTGACGGGTCATCCTTTTGTTTTCCCAAACGATACGCCTTTTCGATTTGAATTTTGGTTTTAGCACTTTCGATTTTTAAATGTTTTTCACAAAATTCTAGAATAACATCTACACAATTTTCAACTACTTCACCCACCTTGTTTTCATTTCCGTTTTTATTTCTATTTTTATTTCCATCTTCACCCCTATTTTCGGCATTATCAGCTTTAGGTTTTTCATCAATTGCAAAAAATAGTAAATTTTGCTCTAAGTTTTTAGTTTCGATATCTTACAGTCTGATTTCAACTTCTTTGCTGACAGTTTTTGTCGATTCAATACGATTTGAAATAGAATTTAACTTTACTTTTATAGATGCTTGTTCGTCATGGACATTGGATAACAATTGAGCACTGTGTTCTAGTTTATCAATTCTAGATTTGCAACTTAAAATGTCGGAGTCATATGCGTTAAATTTTGATTCCATACTGTTTAGTCTAGTTTCAATGTTACCTAACTTTGTCAATTTGTTCTCAATGTTTGACATTTTTTGACGCAGTTCTTTAAGCATAGGTTCTATTCCAGTCATTAATGCTTGTGGTGGGAAAGGGGGGCAGGGTTGAAACTGTTGGTAATTCAAACCGGGTGTACTTGTTAACGGCGTGTATTGTAATGAATTACTTGAATTCATACTGTTATTAGACATATTTGATTTGTTCTCACTACTTATATCTACCTTTCTCTGATCACCGTTAACGTTCACACATTGTCTTTTGTCGTTGTTTACTTTTAAACTACTATCAGAAGTAGAAGATGAATCGTATTTAAAGTGTTAAAGTCTTTGTGGATTCTTTCGTTTTCTTCTCATCATTCTTAACAACTATATAATGTTCTATTTTCACATAAAACTTTCATTTAGTTATCATTTAAACGACGTTTTTCACTGTTCATATTCCACTGGAAAAAAATACGTCCACTTTTTCGGCGCATGCTCATCATATATAAAGAAACAATATATCGAGGTTTAAAATCAGGTTCAACAAATACACTTTGATTGAAATAGTAACAAAAGTTTGAAAAAAAATTTGGTTAGCATTTTGCTATTTAATGAAAATGATTAAAAATGGCAGTTAAGAAACATGGATACCATACATAATGCAAAAGATAATTATATATACTTTCCCATTGAATAGGATGCTGACCCTGTGCCCCTAAATGTTAAAGTTGACTCTGGTATAATTAGATGTTCTCCTGACCAAAGGCCATGTGTGCCTTTTCACTTCATTTGGTGTCTGTTGTCTGTAAACTATCCACACTTAATTTTTTCTACAATAACCACTAAAACATTTGTACCGAAACTTTGTTTGAATGGTCTATTAGTGGTCCCAGTAAAGAGTCCCCATTTCATTCCGATTGACATCGAATATGGCTGTCAGGGGACAAAGCAATTTCTAGTTGGCTGGTATGTGAAATAATATTCACCTAAAAAGCAATATCAAGTAGCATGAAAGGCCTACTACTTTTCAGATTATTATATTAATATTAAAGCTACTATAAAAATATATTTTAAAAACTTTTGGACTAAAATATGCTGACCTTTGTGGGTGTAATACAGGATACTAGTACACGGGGGAATTGCCAATTTTATCTAAGATATATTTTAAGCATTTTTTGGGTCTGTTATCAATGTACATATGATTTAAATACTTATTTATGCTTTTGATTATCTTTAATTTTTTCCCTCAGAGCTTCTTAAGATTGTAACAATGACAATGGAGTTTAAAAAGAATGACCAAGTTCAAATGAGTAAGTGGATCGGTGAAAGGAAGACATTCACTCTACTGTTTAAAGCATCCAGAGATGGATGTACTTCGACGGCCTTCCACAATAAATGTAACAATAAAGGTCCAACTGTAACAATCCTGTACAACACAAATAACTCAGTATATGGGGGATATACTTCAGTTAACTGGAGGAGTTGTGGCAATTATTTACAGGATGCTAAAGCCTTCTTATTCAGACTTTACCAAAATGGAACGTGGAAGCCAGTACAAATGACTGTTCAAGATGCCACTAACGCAATCTATGATAATGCGTCATACGGACCAGCCTTTGGTGCACACGATCTTCATACCTTTTCAAACACGGTCAACACAAATGGAACATACTTTCCCTTAAATGGGTCTGTCAACTTGGGACAATCGTATGCAACCAATGGAGAAAATTACAACTCAATTGCTAACGGACATGTTCAAGTAAAAGACTTGGAAGTTTATCTGGTAGAAGGTAAGTTATATGTTATAGTAGAATAAGGAAAACAAATATTTTGCTAAAACTTGTGTTAAATATTGCTTGTTCATTTTATAAAGGGCAAGGCAGGGGATATAATTTATCAAGTTTTAAGTGGATGCCATAAAGTAAATATAATCTCTATTGAACTATTATTGTTTTAGCTCACCTTGCAAAATGCAATGTGAGCTTTTGCCATCACTTGGCGTCCGTCGTCCGTCGTCTGTCGTCCGTTAACTTTTCACATTTTAATCTTCTCCTCTGAAACCCCTCAGCCATATTAACTGAAACTTGGTAGGAAGCATCTATGGAAGGTCCTCTATAATGATTGCTCATTTTGTCATGATCCATTCACAAACATGGCCGCCACAAGCAATTCTTGTTTCTGAATGAAAAAATATAAACATAGGTGCATTTTCGATGTTGTTCAATGTTACGGATAATATACTATTGACTTAAATTTTGGCACCGGTTAAAAACTGAAAATGAGGCACTGGGCCCGTATGCATAAAACATCTTAACTTAAGTATTTCTTAAACTAAGATTCCACTAAGGAATCCCTTAGTTAAGTGATAATATTAAGTAGTATGCACATAACTACTTAAGTTTGGACTTCACTAAGGAAACCTTAAGTGTAAATTATCGGAACTCTTCTCCATTTACCGTTTAATATTATATTTACTGATCTTTGGTAATTTCGCTTTAATTTTTTAATAGATAGATAATGCACGCTTTTATTACTTTGTGCGGGTAAACATTCAAGGTCGGGTGTGCTTGAATGTTACTATTCGTGACTGTTGAAAATAAAAATGTCTTAACGGAAGCCAAATTGGACAGATAGAGAAAAAGTTGTATTGTTGGAAGAGGACGAGAAGAGAAAAGCTATTTTGAAAGAAAGGTTTTCCTCGTTGATATCTTCTGGGGGCAAAAATAGGGTATGGCAGGAAATTGCAAACATGGTAAATACCGGGAATTCCGTAAAAAGATGCATTAAAGAAATACAAAAAATGGGNTGAAACTTGGTAGGAAGCATCTATGGAAGGCCCTCTATAATGATTGCTCATTTTGTCATGATCCATTAACAAACATGGCCGCCACAGGCAATTCTTGTTTCTGATTGGCCTATTTTTAAGAATCTTCTCCTCTGAAACTACTGATCCAAATGAATTGAAACTTGGTCGGAAGCATCTATGGAAGGTCCTCTATAAAGATTGCTCATTTCGCCCGATCCATTCACAAACATGGCCGCTACAGGCAATTCATTTTTATGATTGTATGCTTTCTAAAAAAAAATCTGTTTTTCTGTGGAAAGAGAGATAACTCTAATTTAAATATTGACATTTACTTGAGTATAATCTGTTTATCTGTGGAAAGAGAGATAACTCTAATTTAACTTAAGAAATAATTCATGGAAGCCATATGTATATATTGTTTTTACCACGGGTAGGCGCTTTATGTCACGAAGTTTTACCCCGAGCGTTAGCGATGGGTAAAAAGTTGACATAAACGGCCTACCCGTGGTAAAAACAATATATACATATGGCTTCCATGAATTATTTCGATTCTAATATGTAAAAATTGGTAAAATATCGTTATAAATTGTCGATGACGTCATAAATTACAATGGGTGTAGATTAATTTTACCACGGGTTTGGACTCAGAGCGTTTGAAGGACGCCATATTAGAATTTAGTATAGTACAGTTATAATGAATCTGTATAAAAAAAAATGTGACCGAGATATCCACCCTAAACCATATACCGGTATATTTATGATCAGGGTGACTAAGGCAAATTAAATGCATTATAGCTCAGACCATGGGGTCATACCCCACGCACTACCTGAAGGGATATTTTAAATGGTTGAGATCCCCACCCCTAAACCATATATATTTATGATCAGGGTGACTAGGCAAATTAAATGCCTTATAGATCAGGTCCGGGGGGGGTCATACCCCACCCCCTACCTGAAGTGAACTTTTTAATGGTTGAGATCCCTACCCCTAAGCCATATATATTTATGATCAGGGTGACTAGGCAAATTAAGTGCCTTATAACTCATGTCCCGGGGGGTCATACCCCACCCCTTACCTGAAGTGAACTTTTTAATGGTTGAGATCCCCTCCCCTAAACCATATATATTTATGACCAAGATGACTAGGCAAATTAAATGCATTATAGCTCAGGCCCTGGAGTCATACCCCACCCCTTACCTGAAGTGAACTGTTTAATGGTTGAGATCCCCACCCTTAAACCATATATATTTATAATCAGGCTGACTAGGCAAATTAAATGCCTTATAGCTCAGGCCCTGGGATCATACCCCACCCCTACCTGATGTGAACTTTTTAATGGTTGAGATCCCCACCCCTAAACCAAATATATTTATGATCAGGGTGACTAGGTAAATTAAATGCCTTATAGCTCAGGCCTCCGGGTCATACCCCACCCCCTACCTGAGGTGAACTTTTAACAGTTGAGACCCCACCCCTAAACCATATATCCATATATATTTATGATCAGGTTGACTATGCAAATTAAATGCCCTATAGCCCAGTCTATGATAATGCGTCATACGGACCGACCTTTGGTAGTGGGCACGATCTCCATACTTTTTCAAACACGGTCCACACAAATGGAACATACTTTCCCTTAAATGGGTCTGTCAACTTGGGACAATCGTACGCAACAAATGGAGAAAATTACAACTCAATTGCTAACGGGCATAATCACGTAAAAGACTTGGAAGTTTACCTAGTAGAGGGTAAGTTATATGTTATAGTAGAATAAAGAGAACAAATATTTTGTTAAAACTTGTGTAAAATATTAGTGTAAACATATTTTATTAATCAATACATATGAATATAGTACAACAATTTAAATACAACAATAGTAATGAATATGAATTAATTAAGGGGATCTGAAAACAAGTTATTAAACTTATATAAATCCGTATCCCAAGTACAATATTGCTTGTTCATTTTATGTGGGCAAGGCAGAGAATATAATTTATTCGCGTTACTCGATCTTTAGTTTTATATATACACACTGTGTAGTACCTGGACAGCTGCTATTCGGAAAAAAAAAAAATTAAATAAATAAATAAAAAAAAAACGCGCGTCCTTTGTTGCTATCTGAAAGTTTTACGGTTGCTAGGTTGCTATAGGTTTACAAAATGGTCAGACAGACTGGAGCCGACCGACAAAAACTCCAAAAGCACAACGAATGTTTGTTTATTCATATCTCTAACTGTGTATATAGTAGGTGATTTGATATTCAAATAAACAGAAGTTATCACAACAAACCTGACTGTCAAATAAATCTCAGACGCCAGAAGTTTAAAATCTGTAACGTGAGAGCGACCACGAGCGTGTGTAATGCATTTAATCCAAAACCAGATATAGCTATCAAATCTATCAAACATGACGCACGTGGTACCAAAGAATTTCATTCATAACATAGCTGACCAACATAGGGGCGGATCCAACAAGCGACCACGTGCATGTATAGTGCATTTTAATTTAAGTACCAGATACAGCTGTCCAATTTATCAATTATAAAGCACGTGATACCAATAATACAATTTCATTCATAACGACAATGACAAACACAATCAATGTAAGACATGTGATATAAAGGGCCAATCGACATATAAAAGGGGGGTGGCATATCTGTTGATAAAGAAGTTCATAGAATACATNATTCTTGGTGGATTATATTTTTCATATTCCTACGCCGTAAGTTACGCTACAATTGTTTGAGGCTCTCCTTGGGTATTTCTTTAATAGTATTTAGCGTAGAAAACGAACACGATGTCCAAGAATAAGAATTATAAGGATTAAACACTATGTTTTTAAGAAAGTATGTATGTATAAACTCTGGCAGCTCTCTCACAAACTTTACATAAAGTCCTTCGGACTTTATTCGGTTTGTGAGTGAGCTGCCGGAGTTTATACATAGATAATTTCCTAAAAAAAAACAGTGTTTAATCCTATAATATAAATGGAAATTTCACATTGAAAAAAATGAAATTATCTCTTTTGTCGAAAAGTTTCGTTCTCATGGAGTAGACATAGCTACATCTCATGAATCCTTTCCCTCAAAAGCTCAACGGGATAACTGCGATCAACATCAGTACCAAGCTTGGCATTATTAGTGAAAGAATATCATTTGTGTATCGGGAAATGAAATAATTAGAGGATCGAGTTAGCTTGCTTTCATTTTTCATGAACAACTCCAACACGCAGTCTGCCTGGTACGAATAAAGGACAAGTTCGCGAGAAGAGGAGCACAGTTGTTATACATAAGACTCTCGATTGTCTGTTGAAAAATACGTCCATAAAACATAGCAAATATGTTGTCGATAAAAATTTGAAAAAAAAATCAAGCATTTTGATGATGTCAATTCAGAAAACGTTTTGTTAGAATCAGAGTGTATTTTTGTTGTTGCAAAGTTCGATTGTATGGTATTTTCCGCAAGTCACTGACAAACTTTATCACATAATATATTGTACCGAGTACAATTTTAGTGGTGATAGGTACTGATTGCATAGGTAGTTGTAAATCCAACTAACATAAGATCACGACGACCTCTTTTTAAATCAAATTTGTACTAATACTTTTAATATATCTTTAGTTTTGAGTGGGGAATAATTATGTAAATTAAAGGGTAGAGAAGTCAAATGTTTTAATGTTGCTGCATGATTGTATGAGCTCTAGCAGATCTTTAGATTTTCTTATAGTCCACATCTTATTCACACCACATCTGTAAGTAACTAATATCACAGTAACTCTGAAGCCCGGTTTTGACCGATGACTGAAATGTTACTAATTTGGAAAGAAGTTTCGTGGAGCAATTGGGGGTCTCAGCAAGCGAACGCTGTTTGTAAGGACACTTCTGCAATTTACTCAAGAAGGGTGGCGGAAGATCCAATTCTTCATCTTTAGTTGTTCTAAAGGAACAAAACAAAACAAAAACAGATCTATGATTGTCCAGGATTTCCTCTTTCGCAAGTGTCGTCGGGGTATATGCAGGGTTGCCAAGTGAAGTGACAATTCCTAATTCCTTTGTCAAACAATCAATGTAATGCGATTTACACACTAAAACGATATTGTTGGATGCCTTGTCTGCAGGGACAACATACTTGTTATGGAGGTAAGATAGGCGTTTAGCAACATTTAGGTCGTTGTTAAATGTTGCTCGATTGCTCATTGATCCATTAATTCTTTTTATCCCCCCTCCCAATTTGTATCCTCACAACATTAACCCGTGTATTCGGAAAGAGTACATATGTCCTCTCTTTCACGTTTTTTCCATTGTCTGGCACAAGAAAGAGTACATATGTCCTCTCGTTCACGTTTTTTCCATTGTCTGGCACAATCATCGACGGAATCCATAAGAATTTTAAATCTATATATTATGTTTCCAATTTATGGATTTAGGCTCAGTACTATATTTAGACCCTTCGTTTAATAAATCAATTGTAAGTTTTCCAAAACAAACTTGCCAAACCTGTAAATAATTTTCAACCCTTTTCAATAGTCATGTGCAACCTCTGACATAATCTTCAACTTGTGAAGGCGATCAGTATTTGGTAGAAGAAGGAGTATTAGCTATTCTAACATGACCTCACTCTTTCCCTTTGTTAAAAATTATTTCTTCGTATTATCTCATTAGCACATGCGCCGATGAATGTGACTGACGTTTCCATTGGCAGCATAAACTGTGTCCCGAATAATGCCGATAGAGGGCGCAGTATTATTCGAGTTACATAAATTGTGTGCGACATTTTCCGCAAGCGTATGTATAAATTACCGTCTTCCAATCAAGGTATACTACCGTATTTGTACTCTTAGACATATCAGAATCGATATAAATCATGGAAGCCAGAATGTGTTTTGAGTTTTAACATGGATTGGCGGATATTACTAAATTTTATCCCGCGCTTCTGGCTCGGGATAAAATATTAATATCCCCCAATCCATGTTAAAACTCCCAACACATTTTATTTCTTAAACAAACTTCAAAGTAGAATTTTGTAGAAATTAACAAAAGCAGAAGCGGAGTCATTCATGCATGAAATATCTTGCTTGCAAACAACATTTCTTTGCCATTACTTCCGACGATCTTTATGTAATTTGTGCTTGTGTTACATTTAAATTAGCAATATCACCAATAAATGTAATGTTAAAGGAATTCGACGTTATTTGCAAATGTATCAACCCTTCAGAGGTGATGAGTACATATAAAACATGTGGTGGGATCTTTGAGTTGTATCATTCTTCTTCTGCTGCCGTAATCGCATCGGTGGTGTGATGGTTAGCGTGTTCGCCTCAAGTGTGGTAGATCGTCGGTTC
The DNA here is from genome assembly GCA_002080005.1 of Gigantidas platifrons. Taxonomy (NCBI): domain Eukaryota; kingdom Metazoa; phylum Mollusca; class Bivalvia; order Mytilida; family Modiolidae; genus Gigantidas; species Gigantidas platifrons. The sequence continues at coordinate 370,867 of MJUT01041547.1, forward strand.
GAGCCCTGGTCGAGTAAAACCAAAGACTATTAAATTAAGCACACAGCATTAATGAGAAAGAGCAAAGACTGGTTGGCTCGGAATCAGGATGATGTGTCCGAGTGAGGCGACATGTCTACCCGCGGACTGTTGATTCAGTGAGCTTGCACTAAAAAAATCCAACTCAGCGTGTTGGTCTAGAACAAAGCGGACCTCATCCTCATCTCATTGAAAATTAACTTATTCTCTCAATGATATAGCTGAAAATTTGCTGAGTTAAACAACAATCGCCTACTATTCTGGTGTATAACAAAAGTACTCCGTACAGAGCCTTATAACGCCTCTAGTTTTGGTAAGACATTATTTTTTGCACGAGTGTTTCTGTTCATCAATATTAATCATACGACGACCTTGTACAATGAACCGGACAATATAACCTGATATAGCTTGAGGTTAACATTCAGTCGCTGATTCAGAATTTTTTTTAAATGGTGATATGTGCTGATTTAAGTAACTTTAATTTTTCACCCAAATCATCATAGAAGGTATATTAATCAATGTGAAAGTTATCATATTTTAATGAAACACAACTTTATCGATGTTTTTGTACAAGTTAGATACAGTACTTTGATGACGAAAAATGTGGCCTGCAAATAAATTTATCCGGGTGAGTCGATACAGTTGTGTTACATGGACACGAGTATAGCCAGACACCAATCATACAGAAATTGGTATTGAATCCTTAGGGAATCACTTATATTAAAACTGTAATATATATTGTTAGATGATCTAGAACTACCCCAAGGTGCACCACTAAAAACACCATGGAGAAAGCCACCAGTATGGAGTGCTGAGGTATGTCATTTAGAATGGAAAATATCATAATATTAGGTTAACTTAAGATTAAAATTATGAGTTTTAATGCCACTTTCAACAATATTTCAGTTATATTGTGATGGTCAGTTTCATTGGTGGAGGTAACCGGGGCGAGGGGTCTGGACAAAGCATTGGTAGGGGGTCTAGAGGTGAAACCTTCAAGTCCAGCGGTTCTAGGGAATTAGCACATCAATAGAAGCTTGTAAAATTTACGCTTTTCGTCATTTCTTTGTTAGTTTTTCGATCAAATAATCATAAACTTTTAATTTTACTAACGGTAGATACACTTAGCTTGAAAAGGGGGGGGGACGGGCTAAAGGCCTATTGTTTTATCCCCGAGTCAAAAATCTTTTATTTCTGTATCGTGAAGCGACGAAATAAATTTTCCAAAATACACCATTATTTGTTTCGGAAAAAATCTTGCACCAGGATATATTTTTCTTTCTATTTTCTTGCCAAAACTATATGTTTACTCTGAGAGAGATTCAGCATACTATTTACTTAGAAAAAACGTGCGGACAAAGCAGGTGCAGTTTCCGTATGTTTTCCTCGATGTTAAAGATGATACTCCGACGGCGGTGACACCGTCGGGAATGCATGCATTCCTTTTACTGTTGTATTTCTATTCATGCCTCCTTTTCTTAATTAATTAATTTATTTATTTATTTTTGTTTGTTGTTTTTTGCGTGTGAAAAGGACGTGGATGCACGTGCAATCGTCACAGTGCCTCTATGTAGATATGTCCCGCCCCTGGTCACTGACAACCTTATCACACAATGTTGTGTCGAGAACACCTTGGCATGAGCAGGATTCGAACTTAAAACTTCAGTGGTGACAAGCTCTGACTGCACAGGTATAGCTGTAAATCCAACTACCATACGATCACCACCACAACGGTTCCTTTGGTATTTGGGTAAATTCCACCACCCCTTAGACTTTTAGTAAAAAAAAAATTTTTTTAAATTACCCTTTTGCAATTCAGTCAGATAAAAATCAACACTTACACAAGATGGACATTGACTGATTGGGTTTACCCAGATAAAACAAATCGTTTTTAGAAAATTAGGTCATTTGTTCACTGTCATACTACATAGAATCATCGTAATCGGTCTACATAATTGATGATGGAGGTATCATGTCAGCTTCATTGTACTCTGACTTGACGCAAACGATTTCTACGGATTAGGCTAGTATGAAGCAAAATGATCATCTTTATTTATTATAGATGACCCAAATTTTTCGAAGTTTTTCTTATTTTTTTAAAAATTTTTGAAACTTCAAGTGACTGTGCACGGAATATAAGTTCCACCATAATGTTTGTTCCTCGGAAATTTTATTATTATGTAGAAAAGGTTCCATTAGGTACTATCCTTACAAAATATTTCATTTAATGCCATAAGGAATCTTCCATGGAACTGGATGAAATATTATATAAGGAAAGTTCCCTCCGGAACTTTTATAATTACACAATAAAATTTCCAACAGAGGAAATATACATCCAAAGAGATTTTTTAACTTGACTGATAAACCTGTGCAAGCAAACTAATAAAGAAATTAAAAATAGATTTATTAGTTTAACAGCTTTATAGCTTTATGTACACAATAAACTATTTTTGATTTACATTTAGGAAATTAATTTTTGTTTCTGTATTATAGGAAAGTACTCATAAATGCTGTTCTTTCTATCTTTATTGACACACTGCCATTTTGGTCTAGTAGGAATAATTATCATATAGTAGAGTTTCCGGGTGGAATAATTATTATGTAGTAAAGTTTCAGGTGGAATAATTATTATGAAGTGGAGTTTCCAGTTGAAATAATTATTATGAAGTGGAGTTTCCAGTTGGAATAATTATTATGTAGTAGAGTTTCCGGGTGGAATAATCATTATGTAGTAGATTTTCCGGGTGGAATAATTATTATGTATTATTATGCTTTCTGTAAATTTCTTCTGTAATATAAGTTCATACGATATTTTGCCATATTATATATCACAAAGAATTATATAGCGTTGATATACTATGCAAAAATAGTACATCTACTATGCCAGTTTCACGCGGGGAAGGTTGGGTTTTCAGCTGTCTGTCAAGCTATATATAGCTAGTCCATGTACAAGGAGGCGGATCCAATCTTTCAATCTATCATAGTCGTATAAACGCTTTAAATTAAATATCATTTCCGTAATAATATTATTCATGTTACTGGCTTTTTCAATACTTGTTATTGTTGTTAATTAAATTTCAAACTTCAAAAATCTTTATATTTTTAAAGCCTTAAATGAAACAAAGAATATTCTCACACTTTCAAGACTATCTGATCCAATATATTAGTCACCAATATCAGGACCTCCTTTATTGTAATAGTTCTCAATATATTTTGTCTACATATAATAGTCAGCATAATAATGATAATAATGTTGTGTTAGCAATGACTATGCCATATAGTGGTCAGGGTTGAAGACATAGTGCACTTCATATAGTGATCAGGGTTGAAGACATAGTGCAGTCCCCTTCGGGTCGTGCACTATGTATTCAACCCTGACCACTATATTGGCATAGTCATTGCTAACACAGCATTATTATATAAGTAGAATTTCCCAGTGGAATAAATACTATGTAGTAGAGTTTCCGAGTGGAATACAAATTATGTAGTATATAGTTTCCAGGTAGAAACATTCTTATATTTAACAAATAGTTCATGGTACTGTGGGCCATATGGCAATTAGCAAGGCTTCCAATGCCAAAATCGGTAAAAATGTAAACAAAGCGGTTTATTTTTTGTGCATGCTTTTTTCGTGTAAATCTCGTGGTATGCTTTGATTCCATACTACCTAAATATACTCCCGCCTTCCTTTTTTCGGGAATTAATCCATCATCAGAGCGTCCCAGATAACTTTGTGTTGGATGCTGAAGTTTAATGACTTTCATGGGCGGAAATAACCATTGCAACTGTCCCGGGTTGAATAATTCAAAGGGGAGATAATTAATTGTACAGACGATGAGAAATGACGGAATATCACCAACTGACAGAAAGAAAGACAGCGAATTGAATATTAAAAAATGGAATGCCATTTTGTACAAAACAAACACATATATTTTTGCATTGAGGAAAGCAACAACACAACTGACCGTTAATAATATTGTTATCAGTATTTTATTTGATTTTCGTATTTGAATTATTCAGCCCGGACAGTTGCAATGGCTATTTCCGCCCATGTAAGTAATTAAACTTCAGCATCCAACAAAAAGTTCTCTGTGACGCTCTGATGATGGATTAATTCCCGAAAAAAGTAAGGCGGAAGTATATTTAGGTAGTATGGAATCGAAGCATAGGTCACGAGATTTACACCAAGAAAGCGTGTAGATAAATAAACCACTTTGTTTACATTTTGACCGATTTTGGCATTGGAGGCCTTGTTATTATTATATATATTGGACACTATTTTCTGCCCATTGCTTATGTTATATTCATATTAACACAACGTCTAGTGCCTGTGCATAGACGGTCTTTTTCTATATTTTAGTAATGATAATGATTGTTATCCGGAAAAGCGTCACAGTTTGTGAGTGGTTTTTCTAGTGCTACAGTAGTTTAATCGGAACACTCCACTCTAGTAGAATATACTGTACTGTCTGTAGCATTGTTATTCGGGCTTCACATGGGATAGTCTACGGGTTCATATTCCCTGTCTGTTTTCTATTTCCGAATTCCCCCGAGCCGCCAGGCGAAGGGGATATAGAAAACAGACAGGGAATACGAACCCGTTACCGTATCCCCGGTGAAGATCCAGAATAACAGATAGTATTTCCTTTCCAGTGCAAAAATTGTTTCATGTTTTTCTCCAGGTAATGAACGAATTGAAAGAAAAAATAGGAAAATATCAACCTTTGAAAGATTTGAAAGTTCCACAGGCTCGTTTTCTGATGATTGGACAAGTCGGCGCAGGGAAATCCAGTTTCTTTAACACTATCAATTCTATCTACAGAGGCTATATAACTAGCCAAGCATGTAGTGGAAATGCAGAGCACAGTTTAACAACCGTGGTAAGTAAATGGTCCTTGCGAAGGGTAAGCAGAACCTGTTTCTTATAATACACTCGCCGTGTTACTCATAGTCTAATCCAGTAAAAGTTTTGTCGGTGATGGTGGAAATAAAAAATCTACGAGAAAGGGAGAAGATCCATTGCCATGTGAGAAATAGATATTTCGTAATGGTTAACCAGTTTGTGATGACTGCGGTGGAATTTTTTTAGGAATGAATCCGACCTACATTGCATGCTATGTCTACATTGAAACGGAGATCTCTATAAATATAAAATTGATGTATCTGTATTTGAAATATAGATATTTCAATTAATTATATACATGTTGTGTGTAGATATCTCCATTTTTAGCTCGACTTTTCGAAGAAAAAAAGTCGAGCTATTGTCGTCACTCTGGCGTCAGCACCAGCGTCTGCGTCTGCGTCAGCATCTGGGTCGGTTAAGTTTTCGGTTAAGTTTTTTGTCAGAGTCCATTTCTCAAAAACTATCACAGGTATGCATTTGAAACTTGGAATACTTGTTCACTATCAAAAGAGGAACCAATTACAAGCAGATGACCCTGTGATTTGTATATCCAGAGTTATCTGCCCTTGTTTCGACATAGTACGTAGAAATTAGGGATATTTTTTTAGTACAACAAGTGTTGCCTGAGGGCAAGTGTGGACACAGAAATGTGCTGTCCAAAAGGCAAGTGTGGATGTCAATATTTCATATTATTTAACTTAAAAAAAAAATTATCATGGACACAGGGGTCCTGGATTTAAAAAAAAAAATAATAATAATCCTGGATTATTATTTTTACTTAAAGTCCGGTCCTGTGTTTTTATTTCAAATTTTCATCATAGCCACCCCCCAAGGGATATAAAATTGTATCATTAATAATGAATTAATGAATAATAAATTCAAATTTTCTATTCAAAATAAATCTCATTTACAAAACCACTGATATTTGTTCAATTTTTAACGCTGATTTAAGCTTTAGTCGCAACAAATTTTCATTTTTCTCTTTAAACTGTCGAAACATAACATTTATTTAACTGTAAAATTCACAAATAAAATTCACACCCCCCCTTTTTTCCCTCTTTTTTCTTGTTCAAATCAATGATCAACAATATTCCAGATTCTATATATATAAACTATTGACCTGAGTAACCTTGCTAAACCATACGGAGTCAGTGTGTTTTAAATCGGTCATCCAATCAGGACGCTCATTATTGTCCAAGATAAAAATACATCGCTAAAATTACCTGTGGGTAATTCTCCATTTTAACTCGTAAATTTACATAGGAATCGGAGATATTTCGTCATAAAACTTCACACATGGTTTTGTCTATCATATTTCTTGAAGACAAACATAAAATTTTATTGCATTTATCAATATTTTATGAGTATCGACAGTTTTTTCAACACCATATCTGTTCACGTAACTACGCATGCTACTCACAGTGACCCGTGACCCACATCAGCGCATCTGAGCAGTCTTTTGTAAACATGGTATATAATTAAAATTCCTCAATAACTATCAAAGCTATTAACTTGAAACTCAATACACTTGTAGAAAGTGTTGACCCCAATCTGGAGTTCGAAATAAGTCAGAATAATCTATTGTTTTTTTCTTGTATAGTCATGGTTTTTTTGTTTATAGAAAAAGTACATATTTTGAGAATTACACATTTCTCTGAAACTACGAAAGATAGAAACTTAATATTTGGTATGGGCGGAGATGCCAATGTGAAGTAGTGCATTCAACATTTTTTTTTATCCCCTTTTTGATAAATGCAATTTCTCAATAATTATGTAAATTGCTTGCAGTTTAATATCAGATACGAAAAAGTCGAGCGTCCAGCACCCGTGGGCGGTGCTCTTGTTAAAATAAAAAGTAATATCTGTATTTCAAATATTATATATTTTACAGATTAGAAACGCAGATACCTCTATTTTGCAATAAATAAAGAGATCTGCATTTTAGTTTATTCGAAGGCCATCAACGTTCCACTTGGACAGTTTTCTGCTTTTAAAGCATGGACGTTTCATGTAGACGGTTCTTTTATTTTAATATTATTCTCATAAATCTATAGCAAAATGTCTCTCAATATTTGATGTCAGTTTTCATGTATATTTAAAACGTTCAAATGTCATGATAAAATTGCCAATACATTTTTCTTCGCACATACGTATTGGTGGACAAATTGTCGATATCATTTTTAAGTGATGTCATGTATTTGCGCAAGACCGTGGAACAAACAAGAGTTACAGTGTGTTTCTCTGCATGTTCATTTTTCCAGACTAAAAAATCCTAATCTATCGACTTTGACTTTTGGAATTTGTCGTCTTCGATGACATTGTTTCAAATGGGCGCTTTCGACATTGACACTTGGTATCTGATTTTCTTTATGATTTATTGAGCATGCCTCTTGTTTAAGTTACTAAAATCAAAATGCCATCAAAGTGAAAAATGTCAGTAACTCGAATTGCATACATAATTATGTCTAAATAGAAAAATACGACTGCAAGAATGGTGGGTAGTGGGTTTTTTAAGAAGCATTTTAATGCGCACTGATAAGGAAATATTATAGAGTGTCTCTTGATTTATTGTTCGTTTTATTTATATACTCCAATTCGGTTGAAGATTGAACAACCAACTGCGTCACGTAAATTATGTGTGACCTTGTTCGCATCCGTAAACATAAATTGTCATTTTTCTTCAACACCTGAGTTCACTCCCGGTTTTTAGTGGGGTTTGTGTTACTCGATCTTTAGTTTTATATGTATGTTTTGTAGATCGTTTTTTGTCCTTTTGTACTTTTTCTTTTGGCCACTGTGTTGTCTGTTCTTCGATATACGGATTCTAATTACCCCTTTGGTGTCTTCAAACTCTTTTTCAAAATGTATTATCGTATTTGTATTTGTTGTTGAGCGTTTTTGTATGGTTTGGCAGGATATCATTAAATTTTAACATCGAAAAATACTAATATCTTGCCAACCCATGTTAAAACTCCCGACACATTATGGCTTCCGTTAATTATTTCTTATGTAATACCAATAAGCAATAAATCAAAGCATAAATTGAAAATGAAACAGTCTCTCCATCTTAGCAGTTTTCTTAACATCTTATCCGTCAACAATACTACTGGGCAGGTATGGTTCTGTAGTGTACCAACGGTGTAGGTTCGAATCCCAGCAAACATTTGTCAGAAATATAATTGTAACACTGTTGGATTGAATGTTCAGACGTATTTATACATTTCATGCTTATTTGTGCAGTATCGTATGTACCAAGTTAGAACTGGAATTTCTGGAAAACCTATGAATTTTAGACTCCATGACACAATAGGATTAGAAGCAGATCAAGGGATAGATGCACATGAAATGTGTTACTTACTGGATGGCAATTTACCTGACAGACACCAGGTATAATAAACATTTTAATATCATATAATTTTATCACTGAATTAATACCATAGACCTTTATGAATACATATTGCCTGATCAATGTACGAAAGTGATAACCAAAGTAGAAATATTCATACAGTTCTTTTCGTCACTTCAGTTTGGCAATTTGGACATCAAATTGTAAGTTTGAACAATAAAGATTGAAATTTATACTCGCCTCAGCTGTTATCTTCAGTTTACTTGTTGATCGAGTGATAGAAACTGTGTGTATACAAAATACCTACTTACTGTATAAGAAGGGAATTTTATTTTTGACGACTGACAAAAATTCTAGACAAAAAAGATTAGCTTTAAAAACCACTGTCATATAATTTCAGAAATGTGCCAATAGTTTGTCTTAAAAAATTGAAAATGAGCCTTTTGTTCAAGAAAGTGAATTTGAAAAAAATATTTCAAGTTAAATTGGTACAAGGGAGTGAATTTGAATAATTTTCCAAGTCAAATGTAAGCTTCCTCCATTTTTTATTTTTTATTTTCTCGTTTGATCAAATTTTGTAGTATTAAAATCTTTCAATTTATCAAAGCCATGTTATAACGCGTTTTCTTATTTTGGGTTATAATAATTTTGTTGTAATGGGTTATGGTATTTAACGCCACTTTTAACAATATTTCAGCTATATCGTGGCTGTCAGTTTTATTGGTGGAGGAAACCGGAGTACCCGGAGAAAATCACCAACCTGTCGCAAGTCACAGACAAACTGTATCACATAATGTGGTATCGAGTACACCTCGCCTCACTCAAATATTAGGGGCAGCGATATTAATTACTCTCTTTCAGCACGGGTCATATACTGCATTTCACAATCCTACTAAAATGTGCCCGGGAGCTCCCTGGGGCGTCCGGAAACGCCTGGGAGCGCCCGGTGACAGTCCGGGAGCACCCGGGAGTAGAAAATAGCACCTGGGAACTGAACAATTGTTTTTATCATTTTTTTTCGAAATCATGATGGAATTTGAAGGTAAGTGAAGTCTTTATCGTCAGTATAATTGTCCTAGGCAACTACTAAAAAGTGTCCGGGAGTATTTCATAATTTATAACAATTGGTATAAATAAATATTTAAATTCTAAATAATTTTTTGTAAATATAATCAAAATTGTTGCTTTTTGTAAAAATAATTTACACGATTTCAAGGATTTTATAGAAAGTAGGATATGTATAAATAGGTCCTTGATGATTTATATTCATACAAATTTAACAAGAAATTTCCATTCGATGACATTCTCACTTTAAATATATCTGGTTTTTACATGTTTTTATAATTGGTTTAGTATATATTACCATTTTTATTTCTTGACCTGAACCTTCACAAACATAACCAAATAATTTAATTTGATGTGAATACTGCAATCCGATTGGCTGATCCCCCTTGAGCAACATTGGCTATCCTCGATAACCTGGGTTGGTAGTGTGACGTCACCAACGTGTTCAGCCGCCAACGACAAATTCAAATAGTCACACGAATTAATCGTAATTAAAATCGAGGAATCATTAAATTTTATTGTAAAAATTAAATTTTAAGGAATATTTGAAATTGTTGAACAGGTTATACTTGCATAACCTGGTTTGGGTCAGTTTATGCTTTTCATAAACCGCTTCGAGGTTTATTAAGCGTAAACTGACCCAAACCAGGTTATATCGTATAACCTGTTCAACAATTTCAAATATTCCTCAAAAGGCTTCCAAGGTCTGGGGCGCTATTTTATGTTCCCGGGCTGACCCTGGGTGCTCCCGGGTGCATTTTAGTAGGACCCGCATTTCAAGGAGGGAAAAGAAACATTTCCTTCTATTTCATTTTTTTGTAAAACTTTTTTTTTTCTCTCAGTTTAACTCATCTGCGTCTGTATCATCAGACACAACTGGCTTTGTGACTAGCCCACAGTTATCAGATAAGATCCATTGTGTAGTGTTTGTCCTAGATGGTAGCACTGCTGACGTTATGCCAGAGATGGTTATAGAAAAAATGAAGACTCTTCAAAATCGTATGAACCAAAGAGGTATGTAAAACACAGGAATATTGGAAGTAATGATATATAGGTTTACCATATTTAAAAAATTTACAAGTTGACTAAAATGATATATTTAATACCCAAAGCTCCGTTATACTTCTCATGTATCAGAATATATTAATATTGAGGTCGAAATGATCATTGAAAGCCGTAAATCGAAGATGAACAAACAATACAAAGGAAAAAGGACAAAAAGACAAACAATGAGCAGAAATCTAAAGATTGAGAAACACGAACCCCACTAAAAATCACAGGAGTGAATTCAGGTGCTCCGTACACGTAAGTGATTCCTGCTCTACTAGTGACACCCGTCGTGTTACCGTTAAACGACACGAACATCATCAGATATAGACCGTGTTACCGTTAAACGACACGAACATCATCAGATATAGACCGTGTTACCGTTAAACGACACGAACATCATCTGACATAGAAATCATGTTGGACAACAGTATACGTAAATAAATACATACAACATAAGTAGAACATAAACATCATCTGACATAGAAATCATGTTAGACACCAGTATACGTAAATAAATACATACAACATAAGTAGAACATAAACATCATCTGACATAGAAATCATGTTGAACACCAGTATACGTAAATAAATACATACAACATAAGTAGAACATAAACATCATCTGACATAGAAATCATGTTAGACACCAGTATACGTAAATAAATACATACAACATAAGTAGAACATAAACATCATCAGATATAGAAATCATGTTAGACACCAGTATACGTAAATAAATACATACAACATAAATAGAACATAAACATCATCAGATATAGAAATCATGTTGGACAACAGTATACGTAAATAAATACATACAACATAAGTAGAACATAAACCTCCGACAAAACAAATGGCAGTAAAGACGAACCGAAAATACTATTGGAGAAACAGTAACATATAATCTCAGTAATAATGATGACTATCGCACGCAGGGGTGTCGTCTGCAAACTAGTTCCAAATCTTTCTTTCCTTCCACTATAAAGTTGTGGAATTCCTTACCTGATAGTGTAAAATCTCCACCCACTTTTTCCAAATTTAAAAAAACATTCAGCCTGTCCAAATTCCGGTGGCTTCATTTTACAATATTGGCGATAGGAAAACTAACATAATACATACTAAGCTAAGACATAGAGGTAGTGGCCTAAATGCCGATTTATATAGAGTAAATTTGAAGAATGATCCACGTTGTGTATGTGGTCATTTATTTGAAGATGCTATTCATTTTCGAGTCCAGGTCGGGTCAAACCAAAGACTATTAAATTGGTATTGTTTGCTTCTCCGCTAAGCACGCAGCATTAAGGAGTAAGAGCAAAGACTGGTCTGCTCGGAATCAGAATAATGTGTCTGAGTGGAGCAACATGTCTACCCGCGGACTGTTGTTTCAGTGAGCTAGCACTATAGAAATCAGTGTGTTGGTCTAGAACAAAGCGGACCTCATCACTATCATTGAAAATCAACTTGTTCTCGCCATGATATAGCTGAAAAATTGCTGAATTGGCGTTAAACAACAATCACTCACTCACTCCATTTTATAAATTAATTATAGTGTTATCTCAAATACCGGTGTTTAAACAGTACACTTTATAATGTCTGTCTCTGTTTTATTGTAGACAACCAACATGAATTTAAAATTATACTGTTTTCATATATAAACATCATCATTAAATATATAATATCTTTATTTCTCGGGTCCGTCGTGGTGATGATTGGATGGTAGTTGGATTTATAACTACCTGTGCAATCAGTGCATATCACCACTAACGTTGTGAGTTCAAACCCCGCTCAGGCGAGGTGTACTCGATACAACATGTGATAAAGTTTGTCTTTTGTTTAATAATATTTTATTGTACATAAACAATAGGATTGGACAGCAAGTTATACCAACTTATATGAAGTCCTCTCCTTACAAAATATACACATGAATTAATGACAGCAAAACAAAACACAAACAATAAACATTTAAAATTTTGACACTGATAAGAAGAAAGAAAGAAGTACAAGTGAAAAGTGAAAAAAATTGATGACTTAGCCCTGAAATCTTTTTGATTGATTTATGAAAGTTCGAACTTTTCCAAATATTTTGGAGTTGACGTCATAACTATACTTATCGTTCCCAAAGAGCAAAGTTTCAATATTGATATTGATATCGTCGCAATTATTAAGAAGTGTTCTTCTTTCGTTCAGGTATAAAGGACATTCTAGAAAATAATGTATGGCATCTTCAAAAGAAGCACCGCAATTACGCTTAAAATTATTTATTATATGTATTTTCGACAGATCGGCATTGAGTGAGCTGCATTGGTGTCTAAGTCTACTATGTAATACATTTAATTTCCGTGGGCCTTCATTATAAATACTTTGGGGTTTTTATAGATATCAACTTTTACTCTATTTTTAAACGAAGAGGGGAATTTCTTATTGATATGTCTAGATTGTTCCAAAGCGAAACGGTAGATGGAATAAATGAGCTTGCTGATGTTTTCAGTCTGCATCTGGGTGGAACATAATTCTGATTATTTCTAAGATTATAACTATTTACATCTTATGTAACTGGAGGTAAACAGTTAAATAAATAAGGAGGGCATAATTTATTATGAATTTTATCAAAAGTAGTTAATTTACGATTTTCGCGCCGATTAGCTAAAGTTTCCCATCCAGTCTCAAAATATAATGAATCCTTACTAGCAAATTTTGTCAAACCTGTTACAATTCGTGCCGCTTCTAATTGTATTTTTTCTAATTTTTCAATGTCCCGTTCATAACACCCGTCCCTAACTTCACATGCATATTCTAGTACTGGTTTGATAAATGTAAGATATATATTTTACAAAGCTTGTTTAGATAAAATTAATTTTAATTTACGAAGAACATTTACTTGTTTTAATGCTGATGTAGCTATGTTTTCAATATGTACAGTCCAGTTTCCATCAGATGCAAGAGTAACACCCAGATGTTTATGATTATCAACAATTTCAACTGATTCGTCATTAAATCGTATGTTTAATTCAGGAATATTAGTATTATTTGATATTATAAGGGCTTTAGTTTTTTTAGGATTAAAATCTACAAGCCATGTCTTTGCCCATTGATCCAATATTTGTAAATCATTATTTATCTCAATTTGAATCAAATCAAAGTTTGCCCCAGAATATGACAACGAAGTATCGTCAGCAAATAGTCTCGCCAAGTTGCCTCAGTTATCTGTAATGTCATTAATATATAATAAAAATAATAATGTCCCAAGTACAGATCTTGAGGCACACCCGCATTGACAAGACCATAATCTGATAGTTCATTATTTACAAACACAAATTGCCTTCTATTTCTTAAATAATTTTTAAACCAGATCAAAAGGTCGCCCGATATCTCATACGATTTTAGTTTCTTAATAAGCCCCTCATGCCAAAAGCTTTTGAAATGTCACAAAATATTAAAATAGTTGACAATCGTTCGTCTAAATTTTGACATACTCTATGATACATTTCTAATAATTGGTATACAGTAGAATGACCTTGAATGAATCCTGATTGGTAGGCATACAGAAGAGAATGTTCAAAAATAAAATTATATGTATGCTTATATACAGCACGTTCCATCACTTTCCCTATACAACATAATAAAGATATGGGTCTGTAATTTGAAGGACTGCTTTTGTCGTCTTTTTTAAAAGCTGGCATAACTCGCGCAATTTTCCATGTTGATGGAAATATGCCTTTCTGCAACGAAAAGTTAAAAATAATAGCTAAAGGTATACAAATGGTTTCAGAAGTACTCTAACATTTGATGGGTGATGCCGTCATCACCACAAGCTTTATTTTCAATGTTTGTAAAATATCTTTAACATCCTGTTCAGTAATATATATATATTAGATAATAATGCATCAGTTCTTGATCCCATCATGGTACATCTGGGGGAACATGATTAGTATCATCACCAAATGAAAATAGAACAAAAATATTTGTTCAACATATTTGCCTTAATCTTGTCATCATCTATCAAATCATTTGAATCATTATCATATAAGGGAGAAATAGAATAAAAAAAAACTGATCTCCATGATATATCTGAAATATTGTTGAAAGTGGCGTTAAGCGCCATGCAATCAACCAACATCTTTATTTCTCTTGTTTATTTAAAGGGGTACCACAGATTGTGTTACTAACAAAGATTGACAGAGTGTGTGAGATTACAGGTAACGATTTGTCTCAGGTATTTCACAGTCCAACAATCCAGGAGACTGTAGACCGAGTATCACAAATAATGGGACTGCCTAGGTCACATATTCTTCCAGTAAAGAATTACGAGTCGGAAATTGATGTGAACGATTACGTGAACATTCTAGCTCTCTTGTCTTTGCAGCAGATGTTGCATTTTGCAGACGACTTCATGTACAATTATTTAGATAAGTTAGAAGAAGGAAAAATGAAACAGTTAAATATTCGAGAGTAACTGGATCTAACAGGAATTCTAGTTATGTCAACCTTCTTACTGTGTATTGTAACTTGGGTGGTTCTCTGTATTCCTGTATATAGCTGTAACCGGGTGCACTAACTCTGGAACTTCACTGTACTGACGATAAATGTCAAGTTGCATATATAGTATATTAACTTAATCCAAATATGTTTAGCAATTACAATGGAAAGTATCAGCATAGCAATCTGAATACAACACCATAAATTAATATATTATTCTTACTAATAATCATACAAAGTTAACATTTATTAAATGCTCCAATTAACAGACATGTTGTGACATTGACATTGAGTAACAATATTCACCATAATTAATACAACAGACATAATCATTATTATTTTCCTTATTGCAGTCTTCTTTATTATATTAGTAATTTTACATATTCTGTTATATTTGTTTATGTTTACAATATTCATGTCATTTGTATCACAAAAAAATGTCAACAATCAAAGTAATTAAATATTAGATATTTGTTTCTACATGCCATTTTATGAATTTTCAGTATTACATTTTGGTGGTCTTTCTTTTCTCTTTTTGATAATAGTGTCATTCTGCTTCCGTGCTTGTTCTATTACTAACTTCTGTTCTGCCCTGTCTTTATTATGAAGCCATGATATAGTGTTATTATTGCGAAACATTACACAGTTTTGAATGGTATCAATATTAGCTGTTGGTGCGGATTTCATATGCGAGTCTAACTTTGCCATAAGTCGTTCAACAGTTATATTATTTGTACATGATTCTGTTTCCATTACCGTATCATCACTTGGTTCATAATACTTTCCACCTTCTAGAAAATCGGTAAACAGTTTTTCACATTTTGCTTTCAGTGCAGTACAGAGATTTGAGAATAATTTTTGTGTCGTCGTCCAAAGAAGAAGGTTTAAAAAGGGAATCTGCAACAGCAAATAAAGGCTTAAATGGTCCAAAAAATAGTGAAATGTTGTTGGAGAGTAGTAAATGTGGATTGTCAGAAGATATTTCGAGTACATGTATTAATCTATCATACACAGTTCCCATGGATAGCGCAGTTGTTGTTTCCTCTGATGATCTGTCAAGATATGGTTCTGTGATAATTGTACATATTATGTCAAATGCTCCACAGAGTGCCAAAATTCTATCACATTTTGTATTCATCAAGGCTTTCAATATATACAGTCCGACAAAAGTTAAGCACCACCTGACTTGTTTCAATAATATGTTTTCTAATAAAGAACTTATTTCAATTCGGTTTGCTGTTTTCGTTACCTGTACACACATACTTACTTACATGTGAAACAGGTTATTGATCGATTTTTATTTATGTGTATATGACAAGGTGTGTAAAGTGCCAGTGTACTTTTCAACATTTGAGTTTGCGAACGAAAGCTGATTTTTTTTTGTGTAGAGTTTTAAGTTTCATTTTCTATTTGTTTGGTATGGTGCGACGACCCATAAAACGTCCACAGTTGACATTACGTCATCGCCATGCTCGATTTGACTGGTCACATGATCATTTGGGGTGGACTATTCGCACATGGAGACGGGGTCCACTGGTCTGATGAAAGTCGTTTTTTGTTACGCCCTACCGACGGTCGTGCAAGGGTTTGGCGCCAACGAAACACTTCATTTCAGGACAACCACATTTTGGGCACAACTGCTTTTGGAGGTGGGGGTGTAACTGTCTGGGGTTGTTTTTCCTTTGACTGTAAATTGGACTTGTACGTTCTTGATGGTAATCTGACAGGCCAAAAATACCGTGACAATGTGCTCGCTCCACGCGTAGTCCCCATTTCGACAATCATGCGTTGGCTGACAGGCCAATGTTCATGGACGACAACGCTAGGCCACATAGACCCCGAATTGTACAACATTTTTTACAGCAAGAGGCTGTTCAGACAATTCCATGGCCTGCGATGTCACCAGACATGAACCCTATAGAGCATGTATGGGACTTTATTGGCCGAAAAATTAACCAACGCAATCCAAAATGTCAAAATATTGACGAATTAAAAACTGCTATCTTACAGGAGTGGCAACAGTTCCCACAAGAACGGCTTAGGCGTCTTGTGCGAAGCATGACGAGGCGTGTTACAGAACTTCACAATAAGCGCGGTGGATATACTAGTTATTGATTTTTATGCCTTACACATACGCACAGTAGATGCATTTAAAAGTTCTTAAAATCTGAAGACTCTGCATTTTAATGCAATGTTAAAAACTTCCATCAAAGACAAACTGTTTTTTTGTTTTTCCAGGGCCTGTTTTGAACCCCGTTTTTGCCACGTCATAGTCACGTCTTTCAGGATGATAAATACTTCGCAGATTGGTAATTTTAGAGCCATTGGTGTAGTCTTTTAAGAAGTGTAAGAAAAATGGTGATATCTATTTTATTGTTTTAACAGTATTGATGTAAAAAAATATATCGATAAAAATATAGGGTGGTCCTTAACTTTTGTCGGAGTGTATATATGCAACAGTAAAATTCATAGTACTTTTAGAATTTTGAATATAATGAATCAAATGTTTGACACAAAAAAAAGTTCCAGAAGCATAATAAAATAAAACATTGAATCTTGATCCTCTACAGTTCATTATCGGTATTTTCTGTATTCCTTGGCTTAAAATGTAAGTAGACGCAAATAGAGAATCTCCTGTGCCATCTTTATAAAATAATTTGGAAACAAATCTCAATAAAGTAACAGTCTTCCCATCAGATGTATCAAGTTCAAAGTCTGTTTCAAATTTTGTAATCTCTTTTTGGCATACCTCTGCAAACTGCAGCAACGGATGTACAGCGCATTTAAATTGATGGGAATTACACTGAACGGTTTTTTGGTTATCAAATAATCTATTTCTCTCTCTCTGTGCTACTTCGATCAGTCATAAAACATGTTGCATTATTTATCAATTTCTGAGTGTCTGGTGTCATGTCAGATAGAATCTCATTTGTTGTATTTAAATATGTTTCTGCCTTACCGTTACACACTTCACGGCTACCAGCTGTATATGTTTGACCATTGTTGTTAGAGTATTCGACTCCATAAAAATGACGACCTTTTTTTGTTGTGGCATCCCTATGCATTGTAAGTGCGGTGGAGTTGCACAATTCTGATTCTAATTTGAGTTCGACTGATTGACCCTAATTCATTTACCATTTTACAAGAAGTTGTAACACTTGGTAATTTCTCTATTTGCACATCTACTAGAGATAGAACCCTTTCTATGATAGGTTTTATGTGCTGCAAGCCAATTCTTCAACTAAGAAACATATAATACACTTGTCTTATTTGGTCATTGTATGGTTTTCCATTTTCATCAGTTTGACATTTTAATTTCATACATGTATTTTTTTCATTGGCATCTTCATGTTGTTCTTCATTATTGTTCTCGTCAAGCTCAAACTCAAGTTTATCAATATGCGCTTTTAAATCAGACACGTATGATTTCATTGTATTGCACTGAATTGCTGCTTCAAAAGTTTCTGCTTTCTTTTTTTGAAGTTGTTTCTTCTCTTCCTTCAGACATTTTATCTCATTTATTAATCTCTGAATTATGTCTGTCTGACGTTTAATCTTTTGATTAATCGCAGAAATACCAATACTGTTATACCTAGCCTTCAGAGATGCAATTTGGCTATGCTGATGCTTGATTATGCCTTCATGTTTGCTACAGTTCTCTTGTTTACTTGAGGTTTCTGTCTTTCTTTTTTCAATTTTCCTATGAAATCTGAAGTCTTTATTTGAATAGGCTTTGTACATCTCTTCATTTCTAGCATGTTTTAATCTTTTAAGATGGTGTACAGTTCTTTTCACTGTCACTCGCAGACTGCGTTTAATACAAAAAAAAAACAACACCATACACTACACCATAACACAAGGTATCCAACTTAATTTGAGGAAAATATGTAGGTCACGTATTTTTTCCTTGATATTTTTTATTAAAACGACGTTTCCCTTATACTAAATTGTACTATTTCATTAGGAGAAGTGTTAAACAAGATCATTCAATAACATTTGTCCCTTACATGTGCCTTCCCTTTAGTATTAGCCTTCCTTTTCATGCCTTATTGATTCCATAAAAAAAAATCACAATTCTAAGTCACACACAACTTCTGGTTTGTCTAGCCCGATTTGATACGCGCGATCTGATTGGCTAATTGCTCTTCAGTAAAAGGGGAGCTGTTAAGAAATGTATTTTTTAGTCAATTTAGAAAATTTTGAATTTTTTTGAAATTTTGAAAAATTTTGAAATTTTGATTTTTTTTTGTTGAAATTTTTGAACTTTTAAAATTTTTTGAAAATTTTGAAATTTTGAACTTTAAAATTTTTGTTTTTATTTTAGAATTTTTTAATTTTTTGAAATTTGTTGTCCAATGAAAAAACGGTTCAAAGGTCAGTTCAACAGTCTGTCGTGCAATAGTCTCTTGAAGACTATTGACGCGTCAATAGATCACAGGGGAGCAAAAAAAAACGTAAAAATATCTTAAAATATGTAGTTACTTAATAAACAAGAAAAAATTTACAATTAGGTAATAATTATATATATAAGTGTATTTTGTAAACAACTCAATGGTACGTAGATATCTAACATAGTCAACACTTAATCCAAATATATAAGCTTATAGACAAACTGTGTTAATCACCATATTGGTTCATTTTTTTCAGTAGTCATTTTATAATACTGTAGAGTACTATCATTATCTCCCTTTAATCAAATTCCTTAAAAAGCATTTTCCCAAGTTCTAGTGTTAATTCAACTTTTTGCATTTAATTGTTATTATTTTGTTATCAATATTAAACAATAACATTTATGTTTTACTTCGGAAAGAAATGTCTACACCACATGACATAGCAGATAAATTGTGATACCCCAATCTGTAGAGAAAAAACCTGAAACTTTCTACACTATTCTCTGTACTACCAGTGCAACCAAGCCGCTTGATTTTTTGGATATGGGAGGTAGAATAATAAACTCAATATATATCCCATAAATGTCATTTATTCAAAATGACGAATAAGTTTTAATAATGTGAAATAATACAATGTAAAGATCAGGGAGTGCAACAAAAATAAGAAACATGCAATATCTACATTTTTTACTAAATTTATGTCCTTCACTCCCTGTGAAATGAACAATACTCCCTGAGACAAAAAAGGGTTGGCACTTAAAAACGGCCACTAGTCCCATTAAAATTTATATTTGAATGGGACGAAAATGCCGTTTTTAAGTGCCAACCCTTTTTTGTCTCAGGGAGTATTGTTCATTTCACAGGGAGTGAAGGACATAAATCTAGTAAAAAATGTAGATATTGCATGTTTCTTATTTTTGTTGCACTCCCTGATCTTTACATTGTATTATTTCACATTATTAAAACTTAATCGTCATTTTGAATAAATGACATTAATGGGATATATATTGAGTTTGTTATTCTACCTCCCATATCCAAAAAATCAAGCGGCTTGGTTGCACTGGTATTACAGAGAATAGTGTAGAAAGTTTCAGGTTTTTTCTCTACAGATTGGGGTATCACAATTTATCTGCTATGTCATGTGGTGTGGACATTTCTTTCCGAAGTAAAACATAAATGCAGTTTATTCTAAAATAAAATTCTTTATGTTTTTAGAGGACTCAACTGTTAAAAGGGAGATAATTCAAACTGATCGTTAGAATACTAGATTTCTTATGCAATAGCTTGAATACATTAGTTAGCAATTTAAATTTTTAAATTAAGCACAAGCAATTTTACTTAGTAATAGAAATACCTTAATTTGAATATCGGGTTTCAGAAAATAAATTTTAATTGGTTTATTTATTACATCAACCAATCAGGAGGCTGGATTACACTCATTACAGCATTGTTTTAAGAAAGCTTTGGCCAAAGGTCACGTTTGTTGTGACTCTGATGAAATTTTCCCACCACCACCCCAACATACATGTAGCCACCTGCATCAACCCCTTTTTTAATTTCATTTTTGTCTCGGGGAATGGCCGTTTTTAAGTGCCAACCCTTTTTTGTCTCGGGGAGTATTGTTCATTTCACAGGTAATGTTCATATTTATATGAATGTTATAGTTGCAATTATTATGAATATTATAGTTGCAAGTATTTAAATTAATATACCTACCTTGAAGAACTTTTGGATTTATTTATATAATCAACGCCCACTTTTCTATAATTATATTGCCGAGCTTCCTATGGTCTTTTCTGTATATTATAATTATACTTCGGTATGTTTCGACTTATTTCGGTCGATTCTAAATTAGCATACACACGTCAAATACGTCAAAAAATTATACAATTAAAAGTTTCTCGATTTACGCGAACTGGACGATAATTCCTTTACTTATTATAAAATCCCGAGATACACCGAATGGTAAAATCGGCCATTTTCTAGCATGATTATTTGCCGATTCCATCCCCTTTCCCTATGACATCCCCAGGTAATTTTCTAAAAATCTATTTTCTAAAAACTATC
Source organism: Gigantidas platifrons (assembly GCA_002080005.1). NCBI lineage: Eukaryota > Metazoa > Mollusca > Bivalvia > Mytilida > Modiolidae > Gigantidas > Gigantidas platifrons. The sequence goes on from MJUT01041547.1 coordinate 392,183, forward strand.
TTTTATCTGGGTAAACCCCAAAGTAATATTCTAAATACTAATGTTCTAAAAACTGTCTGTTTTATCTGGGTAAACCCAATCGGTCAATGTCCATATTGTATTAGTGTTGATTTTTATCTGACTGAATTGTAAACAGGTAGAGTTTTTTTGTTTTTTTTTTTTTTTTATAACATTTTTGCTAAATGTCTACAGGGGCAATTTACCCAATCTACTACCTCAACACATGATTTTTTTTTATAATTCCTGAACAACCCGGTCTCAGTTGGAGTCCTGAATTCCGCAAGTTTAGTTTTGCCATGTAACAAATTAGAATAGAGGGCTGTGCAGAGCGAAGCATGATACGACCGTTAGCATGTCGACAAAGAACTAATGATCAAGTGTTTATTAAAAGCTGTTGTGGGCACGGTGTTTGTTGAACACAATAATGTGTTGTACATAGATATAAGAAAGGTAACAATAATTTGCTGGACCACGGGGTGTGCTGGACCAACTGTATTTTGGACATTTGTCTTGCTTAACTATTACAAGTTTTAAATACAAATGTATGCTTTTCAAATATGGAAATGTTTTGAATTTGGACCCCCTTCTCTTTTCGAAATAAAATAACAAATTATTTTATAATCTAGCAATAAACAATCAATTGAAGATTACTATTTTGCTGAAAAAAAAAGATGCAATAAAATTGGATAAATATCAGAATATTTGTTGGAGATTTAATCGATCAGTATTACTATTGATTTGTTCTGTCCCTTACGGTAATGAAGACTTCCGTCCTCAATTTTTATATACCATATACAGAAAATATTCCTGAACCCTGCTAATCTGGGTCACGGGTCACGTGTCACTGTGAGTTGCATGTGTAGTCTATTTTTATCTTGGACAATAGTTTATAAATATAGAATCTTGACAATGTAAAGGGGAGATGCTATGTTATATTTATTCATTTGTTTGATTCTGGAATATTGTTGATCATTGATTTAAACAAGAATGTAGTCTATTTTTATCTTGGACAATAGTTTATAAATATAGAATCTTGACAATGTAAAGGGAAGATGCTATGTTATATTTATTCATTTGTTTGATTCTGGAATATTGTTGATCATTGATTTAAACAAGAAAAAAGGGAAAAAAGGGGGTGAATTTTACAGTTAAATAAATGTTACATAATAAATGTTATGTTTCGACAGTTTAACCCGTCACGTAATCTTTTTACATACAAAAGAAGTTTTGATATAAAATACGTTTAATTTATTTATACCAGAAATTCCTTTTTGATAGGAAAAAGCAGGTGCTAAATACATGTTGTGAAATTACGCCTCATACTCGCATAACCCTTAAAAATCGTTTGTGTAAAGTCAGAGAACAATGAAACTGAAACTAAGCCTTAGTCTAGGTGACACGTTACCTCCATCATCAATATGTGGACGGACTATGATAATTTTATGTAGTATGACAATGGAGAACTGTCCTAATTACAAGAAAATATTCTGGAAACAGTAATTTATTGGACCAACATTTGTCTTGTTTTATTATTACAAGTATTAATTTTGCCTTCCAAGTATGGACATTTTCGGAATTCGGGTCCCCTTTAAATAGATTTGTTTTTTCGAAAAAAGAAAATTAAATAGCCCATCAAGATGATCATTTCCACAAAAATAAATGCATTAAAATTGGATGAAAAATAAGAACGTTCAAATTTTGTTGGCACTTTACAGTTGAGTTTATCTCCGAAAAAAAGATATAAAAGAAATTCGTCAACATACTACAAAAAGCTCTTATTGTAATTAATTTAAAGGAAAAAACTGCCTTCAAATTGGATGAAAAATAAAAAAAAAATTATATTTATTTCAAATATATACGAAATTTCCGACCCATTTATTTTATACGGAAACTGGGAAGGGCCGCACTCAGTATTTGTTTTGTCTAATTTGTTAAAAGATATTACTAATCCAAGATGGCCATCATCACAGGGCTTATTTTATCATGGCACCACATGGGAAAATGAAGAAAAGCTTTGCATGTGAAACAGCTGAACCGTTAATAAAAGTGAAACTTTTCTGGAATGTTCGTTGAATTTCCTGTAGGCAATTTTTTGCTGATCAGAAATCCAATACCCCCCTCAACAAAGTTTTTTTTTTAAACTTGAGGATAATTAGATCTCAGTAGAGAAATCTCTAATGTTGATCTGAAATTAAAGAATAGCATATAAATATTTAAGAAGAACATTGAGGAAATGTCAAAATATCTTCTCAGAAGCCACCTTTCTAATTGAACACACGATTTACATAAATGATAATTGAATTATAAATACAAGATGAGAGATACAGGCTTATGTTTACAAGAGTAACACGACATGTGTTACTAGTACAACCAAACCACTCATTCTTCCAGTGCATCTGAGTGCACTCCGGTTTTGAATGGAATTCATGTTGCTCAATCTTTAATTTCTGTGTAGTGTTTTGTGAACAATAGTTTGACTTGTATTCCTTCGATTTCCCATTTGGGTTCTGTAAACTTTTTCTTTTCTATGAATTATTTATATGATACAATAAAGAAAATTAGCTATTATATTTATGGGGAAAGATCCTAAAAGGATTATAAATTTCACATATTTGGAAAATATACACAATTTTTATTTTTTATAAACCCGCTCCCCGGAGGGGAGGGGTGTATACTGTTTAACCTCTGTCCGTCCGTCTGTCCTTCCGTCCTTCCGTCCATCCGTCCGTCTGTCTTTCTGTCCTTCCATCCTTCCATCCTTCCGTCCGTCCAAGATATTTTGTCGCATTTTTCCCAGCAACTATTGATGGCAGAAATCTGATATTTCGTCACAAGCTTGATATAGGTACCCCATATCGTGGGAAGCGTTGTTGAACCCGTCAGATTCCTACTTCCTGTTTGCCGACTTTGTTGATTTTTATACATATTGAACATATATGCTCATTTTTCATCGCATTTTTCTTAGCAACTATTGATGGCAGAAATCTGATATTTCGTCACAAGCTTTATATAGATACCCCATATTGTGGGAAGCGTTTTTGGACCCGGCAGATTCCTACTTCCTGTTTGCTGTCTTTGTTGGTTTTTATGCACATTGAACATATATGCCCATTTTTCATCACATTTTTCTCAGCAACTATTGATGACACAAATCTGATATTTTGTCACAAGATTCATATAGGTACCCCATATCGTGGGAAGTGTTTTTTGACCCATCAGATTCCTACTTCCTGTTTGCCGACTTAGTTGGTTTTTATACACATTGAACATATATGCGGGGGTATCATAAGTGAGCAGTAGCTCACAGTTCATCTTGTTCATTCAATTTTGGTAGATATTGAGCTTTTGTCATTACTTGGCGTCCGCCCGTCAATCTTCTCTGAAAATACTTGGCCAACTTGAACAAAACTTTACAGGAATGATGTTTGGAATATGTTTTAATCAACAAAAGTTTCCTGGAATGATGCTTGGAATATATTCTTAACTTCTAAGCAACAAACCTTTACTGGAATGATGCATGGAATATGTTCTAAGAAAAAAAAAATTGCTGGAATGATGCTTGGAATATGTTCTAAGCAACAAAACTTTGCTGGAATGATGCATGGAATATGTTCTAAGCAACAAAACTTTGCTGGAATGATGCATGGAATATGTTCTAAGCAACAAAACTTTGCCGGAATGATGCTTGGAATATGTTCTAAGCAACAAAACTTTGCTGGAATGATGCTTGGAATATGTTTTAAGCAACACAACTTTGCAGGAAGGATGTTTGGAGTATGTGCTAAGCACCAAAACCTTGCAAGAATGTTGCTTGGAGTATATTCTTAACTTGTAAGCAACAAAACTTTGCTGGAATGATGCTGGCAATATGTTCTAAGCAACACAACTTTGCAGGAATGATGCGTGGAATATGTTCTTAACTTGTAAGCAACAAAACTTTGCTGGGATGATACTTGGAATATGTTCTTAACATGTAAGCAACAAAACTGTGCTGGAATGATGCTTGGAATATGTTCTAAGCAACAAAACTTTGCAGGAATGATGCTTCGAATATGTTCTAAACAACAAAACTTTGCTGGAATGATGCTTGGAATATGTTCTAAGCAACAAAAGTTTGCAGAAATTATGCTTGGAATATGTTCTAAATAACAAAACTTTGCAAGAATGATACTTGGAATATTTCTAAGCAACAAAACTTTGCAGGAATGATGCTTGGAATATGTTCTAAGCAACAAAACTTTGCAGGAATGATGCTTGGAATATGTTCTAAGAAACAAAACTTTCCAGGAAGGATTCTTGGAATATATTCTAAGCAACAAAACTTTGCAAGAATGATGCTTGGAATATGCTCTAAGCAACAAAACTTTGCTGGAAGGATGCTTGGAATATGTTTTAAGTAACACAACTTTGCAAGAATGTTGCTTGGAGTATGTTCTTAACTTCTAAGCAACAAAACTTTGCTGGAATGATGCTTGGAATATGTTCTAAGCATCAAATCTTTGCAGAAATGATGCTTGGAATATGCTCTTAACTTCTAAGCAACAAAACTTTGCTGTAATCATGCTTGAAATATGTTCTAAGCAACAAAACTTTGCTGGAATGATGCTTGGAATATGTTCTAAGCAACAACACTTTGCTGGAATGATGCTTGGAATATGTTCTAAGCAACAAAACTTTGCAGGAATGATGCTTGGAATATGTTCCAAGCAAAAAAACTTTGCAGAAAGGATGCTTGGAATATGTTCTAAGTAACACAACTTTGCAAGAATGTTCCTCGGAGTATGTTCTTAACTTCTAAGCAACAAAACTTTGCTGGAATGATGCATGGAATATGACCTAAGCAACAAATATTTGCCGGAATAATGCTTGGAATATGTTCTTAACTTCTAAGCAACAAAACTTTACTGTAATAATGCTTGAAATATGTTCTAAGCAACAAAACTTTGCAGGAATGATGCTTGAAATATGTTCTTAACTTCTAAACTTTGCTGGAATGATGCTTGGAATATGTTCTAAGCAATAAAAAATTGCAGGAATGATGGTTGGAATATGTTCTAAGCAACAACACTTTGCAGGAATGATGCTTGGAATATGTTTTAAGCAGCAAATCTTTGCAGGAATGATGCTTGGAATATGTTCTTAACTTCTAAGAAACAACACTTTGCTGGAATGATACACGGAATATTTTCTAAGCAACAAAACGTTCCTGGAATGATGCTTGGAATATATTCTTAACTTCTACGGAACAAAACTTTGCAGGAATGATGCTTGGAATATGTTCTAAGCAACACAACTTTGCAGGAATGATTCTTGGAATATGTTCTAAGCAACAAAACTTTGCAGGAATGATGCTGGGAATATGTTTTAAGCAACAAAACTTTGCTGGAATGATACTTGGAATACGTTCTAAACAATAAAACTTTGCTGGAATGATGCTTGAAATATGCTTTTAACTTCTAAACAAGAAAACTTTGCAGGAATAATGCTTGGAATATGTTCTAACCAACAAAACTTTGCAAGAATGTTGCTTGGAGTATGTTCTTAACTTCTAAGCAACAAAACTTTGCTGGAATGATGCTTAAAAGATGCTCTAAGCAGAAAAACTTTGCTGGAATGATGCTTGCAATATTGTCTAAGCAACAAAACTTTGCAGAAATGATGCTTGGAATATGTTAAGTTCTAAGCAACAAAACTTTGCTGGAATAATGCTTGGAATATGTTCTAAGCAACAAAACTTTGCAGGAATGATGCTTGGAATATGTTCCAAGCAAAACAACTTTGCAGGAAGGATGCTTGGAATATGTTCTAAGTAACACAACTTTGCAAGAATGTTCCTCGGAGTATGTTCTTCACTTCTAAGCAACAAAACTTTGCTAGAATGATGCTTGGAATATGACCTAAGCAACAAATATTTGCAGAAATAATGCTTGGAATATGTTCTTAACTTCTAAGGTACAAAACTTTACTGTAATCATGCTTGAAATATGTTCTAAGCAACAAAACTTTGCAGGAATGATGCTTGAAATATGTTCTTAACTTCTAAACTTTGCTGGAATGATGCTTGGAATATGTTCTAAGCAATAAAACTTTGCAGGAATGATGCTTGGAATATGTTCTAAGCAACAACACTTTGCAGGAATGATGCTTGGAATATGTTCTAAGCAGCAAATCTTTGCAGGAATGATGCTTGGAATATGTTCTTAACTTCTAAGAAACAACACTTTGCTGGAATGATGCATGGGATATGTTCTAAGCAACAAAACTTTGCAGGAATGATTCTTGGAATATGTTCTAAGCAACAAAACTTTGCAGGAATGATGCTTGGAATATGTTTTAAGCAACAAAACTTTACTGGAATGATGCTTGGAATACGTTCTAAGCAACAAAACTTTGGTGGAATGATGCTTGCAATATGCTCTTAACTTCTAAACAACCAAACGTTGCAGGAAGTTTGCTTGGAATATGTTCTAAGCAACAAAACTTGGCTGGAATGATGCTTGAAATATGCTCTAAACAACACAACTTTGCAAGAATGTTACTTGGAGTATGTTTTTAACTTCTAAGCAACAAAACGTTGCTGGCATGATGCTTGCAATATGTTCTAAGCAACAAATCTTTGCAGAAATGATGCTTGGAATATGCTCTTAACTTTTAAGCAACAAAATTTGCTGGAATCATGCTTGAAATATGTTCTAAGCAACAAAACTTTGCAGGAATGATACTTGGAATATGTTCTAAGCAACAACAGTTTGCAGGAATGATGCTTGGAATGTGTTCTAAGCAGCAAATCTTTGCAGGAATGATGCTTTGAATATGTTCTAAGCAACAAAACTTTGCAGGAATGATGCTTGGAATATGTTTTAAGCAACAAAACTTTGCAGGAATGACGCTTCGAATATGTTCTAAACAACAACACTTTGCAGAAATGAAGCTTGGAATATGTTCTAAATAACAAAACTTGCAAGAATGATACTTGGAATATTTCTAAGCAACAAAACTTTGCAGGAATGATGCTTGGAATATGTTCTAAGAAACAAACTTTCCAGGAAGAATTCTTGGAATATGTTCTAAGCAACAAAACTTTGCAAGAATGATGCTTGGAATATGCTCTATGCAACAAAATTTTGCTGGAAGGATGCTTGGAATATGTTTTAAGTAACACAACTTTGAAAGAATGTTGCTTGGAGTATGTTCTTAACTTCTAAGCAACAAAAATTTGCTGGAATGATGCTTGGAATATGTTCTAAGCATCAAATCTTTGCAGAAATGATGCTTGGAATATGCTCTTAACTTCTAAACAACAAACTTTGCTGTAATCATGCTTGAAATATGTTCTAAGCAACAAAACTTTCCTGGAATAATGCTTGAAATATGTTCTAAGCAACAAAACTTTGCTGGAATGATGTTTGGAATATGTTCTAAGCAACAAAACTTTGCAGGAATGAAGCTTGGAATATGTTCTAAGCAGTAAATCTTTGCAGGAATGGTGCTTGGAATATGTTCTTAACTTCTAAGCAACAAAAATTTGCTGGAATGATGCATGGAATATGTTCTAAGCAACAAAACTTTGCAAGAATGTTGCTTGGAGTATGTTCTTAACTTCTAAGCAACAAAACTTTGCTGGAACGATGCTTGAAAGATGCTCTAAGCAGAAAAACTTTGCTGGAATGATGCTTTGAATATGCTCTTAACTTTTAAGCAACAAAACTTTGCTGGAATCATGCTTGAAATATGTTCTAAGCAACAAA
>MJUT01041547.1:403138-419643 GCA_002080005.1 Gigantidas platifrons
TGGAATATGTTCTAAGCAACAAAACTTTGCAGGAATGAAGCTTGGAATATGTTCTAAGCAGTAAATCTTTGCAGGAATGTTGCTTGGAGTATGTTCTTAACTTCTAAGCAACAAAACTTTGCTGGAATGATGCTTGAAAGATGCTCTAAGCAGAAAAACTTTGCTGGAATGATGCTTTCAATATTGTCTAAGCAACAAAACTTTGCAGAAATGATGCATGGAATATGTTAACTTCTAAGCAACAAAACTTGGCTGGAATGATGCTTGAAATATGCTCTAAACAACAAAACTTTGCTGGAATGATGCTTGAAATATGTTCTAAGCAACAAAACTTTGCAGGAATGATGCTTGGAATATGTTCTAAGCAACAACACTTTGCAGAAATGATGCTTGGAATATGTTATTAACTTCTAAGCAACAACACTTTGCTGGAATGATGCATAGAATATGTTCTAAGCAACAAACCTTTACTGGAATGATGCTTGGAATATGTTCTTAACTTCTAAGGAACAAAACTTTGCAGGAATGGTGCTTGGAAGATGTTCTAAGCAGCAAAACTTTGCAGGAATGATTCTTGGAATATGTTCTAAGCAACAAAGCTTTGCAAGAATGATGCTGGGAATATGTTTTAAGCAACAAAACTTTGCTGGAATGATGCTTGGTATACGTTCTAAGCAACAAAACTTTGCTGTAATGATGCTTGGAATATGCTCTTAACTTCCAAACAATAAAACTTTGCAGGAATGATGCTTGGAATATGTTCTAAGCAACAAAACTTTCCAAGAATGTTGCTTGGAGTATGTTCTTAACTTCTAAGCAACAAAACTTTGCTTGAATGATGCTTGCAATATGTTCTAAGCAACAAAACTTTGCAGAAATGATGCTTGGAATATGTTAACTTCTAAGCAACAAAACTTTGTTGGAATAATGCTTGGAATGTGCTCTAAACAACAAAACTTTGCTGGAATGATGTTTGAAATATCTTCTAAGCAACAAAACTTTGTCGGAATGATGCTTGGAAAATGTTCTAAGCAACAAAACTTTGTAGGAATGATGCTTGGAATATGTTCCAAGCAAAACAACTTTACAGGAAGGATGCTTGGAATATGTTCAATGTAACATAAATTTGCAAGAATGTTGCTTGGAGTATATTCTTAACTTCTAAGCAACAAAACTGCTGGAATGATGCTTGGAATATGTTATAAGCAACAAAACTTTGCTGGAATGATGTTTGGAATATGTTCTAAGCTACAAAACTTTGCTGGAATGATGCTTGGAATATGTTCTAAGCAACAAAACTTTGGTTGAATGATGCTTGCAATATGCTCTTAACTTCTAAACAACAAAATGTTGCAGGAAGTTTGCTTGGAATATGTTCTAAGCAAAAAAAACTTGGCTGGAATGATGCTTGAAATATGCTATAAACAACACAACTTTGCAAGAATGTTGCTTGGAGTATGTTCTTAACTTCTAAGCAACAAAACTTTGCTGGATTGATGCTTGAAATATGTTCTAAGCAACAAATCTTTGCAGAAATGATGCTTGGAATATGCTCTTAACTTTTAAGCAGCAAAACTTTGCTGGAATCATGCTTGCAATATGTTCTAAGCAACAAAACTTGGCTGGAATGATGCTTGAAATATGCTCTAAACAACAAAACTTTGCAGGAATGATGCTTGAAATATGTTCTAAGCAACAAAACTTTGCAGGAATGATGCTTGAAATATGTTCTAAGCAACAAAACTTTGCAGGAATGATGCTTGGAATATGCTCTTAACTTCCAAACAATAAAACTTTGCAGGAATGATGCTTTGAATATGTTCTAAGCAACAAAACTTTGGTGGAATGATGCTTGCAATATGCTCTTAACTTCTAAACAACAAAATGTTGCAGGAAGTTTGCTTGGAATATGTTCTAAGCAACAAAACTTGGCTGGAATGATGCTTGAAATATGCTCTAAACAACAAAACTTTGCTGGAATGATGCTTGAAATATGTTCTAAGCAACAAAACTTTGCAGAAATTATGCTTGGAATATGTTCTATGCAACAACACTTTGCAGGAATGATGCTTGGAATATGTTCTAAGCAACACATCTTTGCAGGAATGATGCTTGGAATATGTTCTTAACTTCTAAGCAACAACACTTTGCTGGAATGATGCATGGAATATGTTCTAAGCAACAAAACTTTGCTGTAATGATGCTTGGAATATGTTCTTAACTTCTAAGGGACAAAACTTTGCAGGAATGATTCTTGGAAGATGTTCTAAGCAGCAAAACTCTGCAGGAATGATTCTTGGAATATGTTCTAAGCAACAAAACTTTGCAGGAATGATGCTGGGAATATGTTTTAAGCAACACAACTTTGCTGGAATGATGCTTGGTATACGTTCTAAGCAACAAAACTTTGTTGGAATGATGCTTGGAATATGCTCTTAACTTCTAAGCAACAAAACTTTGTTGGAATAATGCTTGGAATATGTTCCAGGCAACAAAACTTTGCTGGAATGATGCTTGGAATATGTTCTAAGCAACAAAACTTTGCAGGAATGATGCTTGGAATATGTTCCAAGCAAAAAAACTTTACAGGAAGGATGCTTGGAATATGTTCTAAGTAACATAACTTTGCAAGAATGGTTCTTGAAGTATGCTCTTAACTTCCAAACAATAAAACTTTGCAGGAATGACGCTTGGAATATGTTCTAAGCAACAAAACTTTGCAAGAATGTTGCTTGGAGTATGTTCTTAACTTCTAAACAACACAAATTTGCTGGAATGATTCTTGGAATATGTTCTAAGCAACAAAACCTTGCAGGAATGATGCTTGGAATATGTTCTAAGTAACACAACTTTGCAAGAATGTTGCTTGGAGTATGTTCTTAACTTCTAAGCAACAAAACTTTCCTGGAATGATGCTTGGAATATGTTCTAAGTAACAAATATTTACAGAAATGATGCTTGGAATATGTTCTTAACTTCTAAGTAACAAAACTTTGCAGGAATGATGGATGGAATGTGTTCTAAGCAACAAACCTTTGCTGGAATGATGCTAGAAATATGTTCTAAACAAAACTTTGCAGGAATGATGCTTGGAATATGGTCTAAGCAACAAAACCTTGGAGGAAGGATGCTTGGAATATGTTCTAAGCAACAAAATTTTGCAAGAATGATGCTTGGAATATGTTCTTAACTTCTAAGCAACAAAACTGCTGGAATGATGCTTGGAATATGTTCTAAGCAACACAACATTTCTGGAATGATGTTTGGAATATGTTCTAAGTAACAAAACTTTGCTGGAATGATGCTTGGAATATGTTCTAAGCAACAAAACTTTGCAGGAATGATGCTTGGAATATGTTCGTAACTCCTAAGCAACAAAACGTTGCTGGAATGATGCTTGGAATATGTTCTAGGCAACAAAACTTTGCAGAAATGATGCTTGGAATATGTTCTAAGCAGCAAAAATGTGCAGGAATGATGCTTGGATTATTTTATAGGCAACAAAACTTGGAATATGTGCTTAACTTCTAATTTACAAAACCTTGCTGGAATGAATCTTGGAATATGTTCTAAGCAACAAAACTTTGCAGGAATGATGCTTGGAATATGTTTTAAGCAACACAACTTTGTTGGAATGATGCTTGGAATATGCTTTAAGCAGCAAAACTTTGTTGGAATGATGCTTGGAATATGTTCTAAGCAACAAAACTTTGCAGGAATGATGCTTGGAATATGTTCTTAACTTCTAAACAACAAAACGTTGCAGGAATGATGCTTGGAATATGTTCTATGCAACAAAACTTTGCAGAAATGATGCTTGGAATATGTTCTAAGCAACACAAATGTGCAGGAATGATGCTTGGATTATTTTCTAAGCAACAAAATTTGCAGGAATGATGCTTGGAATATGTGCTTAACTTCTAATTTACAAAACCTTGCTGGAATGAGGCTTGGAATATGTTCTAAGCAACAAAACTTTGCAGGAATGATGCTTGGAATATGTTTTAAGCAACACAACTTTGTTGGAATGATGCTTGGAATATGCTCTAAGCACCAAAACTTTGCTGGAATGATGCTTGGAATATGTTCTAAGCACCAAAACCTTGCAGGAGTGATGCTTGGAATATGTTCTTAACTTCTAAACAACAAAACATTGCAGGAATGATTTTTGGAGTATGTTCTAAGCAATAAAACTTTGCAGGAATGATGTTTGGAATATATTCTAAGCAACAAAACTTTGTACGAATGATGCTTTGAATGTGTTCTAAGCAACAAAACTTTGCAGGAATGATGCTTGGATTATTTTCTAAGCAACAAAATTTGCAGGAATGATGCTTGGAATATGTGCTTAACTTCTAATTTACAAAACCTTGCTGGAATGAAGCTTGGAATATGTTTTAAGCAACACAACTTTGTTGGAATGATGCTTGGAATATGCTCTAAGCAACAAAACTTTGCTGGAATGATGCTTGGAATATGTTCTAAGCACCAAAACTTTGCAGGAGTGATGCTTGGAATATGTTCTTAACTTCTAAACAACAAAACGTTGCAGGAATGATTTTTGGAGTATGTTCTAAGCAATAAAACTTTGCAGGAATGATGTTTGGAATATATTCTAAGCAACAAAACTTTGTACGAATGATGCTTTGAATGTGTTCTAAGCAACAAAACTTTGCAGGAATGATGCTTGGAATATGTTCTTAACTTCTAAGCAACAAAACTTTGCAGGAATGAAGCTTGGAATCTGTTGTAAGCAACAAAACATATGTTCAAAGCAATAAAACTTTGCATGTCGATTTGATCTGATAAAATAATGACATTCTTGTTTCTGATTGGCCAATTAAAAAATCCACTATGAAACTACTTTGCTGTGTTTGCAATGTTCTCTTTAAAACAAATTTCTTAGTTTGTTATAATAACCAAGGTCGACAAGTAGGAATTTGTTCTGCTAATTGTAACCTTCAATAAGCCTGTAGATACATGTACACCTCCTATTAATGTGTATCCATTGTAAAGAAACAATATGTCGAGGTTTAAAATCAGGTTCAACAAATACACTTTGATTGAAATAGTAACAAAATTTTGAAAAAAAGGTTACCATTTTGCTATTTAATGAAAATGATTAAAAATGGCAGTTAAGAAACATGGAGACCGTACATAATGCAAAAGATAATTCTATGCACTTTGCCATTGAATAGGATGCTGGCCCTGTGTCCCTAAATGTTAAAGTTGACTCTGGTATAATTAGATGTTCTCCTGACCAAAGGCCATGTGTGCCTTTTCACTTCATTTGGTGTCAGTTATCTGTAAACTATCCACACATCATTTTTTCTACAATAACCACTAAAACATTTGTACCGAAACTTTCCTTGAATGGTCTATTAGTGGTCCCAGTAAAGAGTCCCCATTTCATTCCGATTGACATCCAATGTGGCCGTCAAGGGACAATGCCATTTCTAATTTCATATGAGACAATATTCACCTAAAAAAACAATGTAAGGTAAAACGAAGGCCTACATAACTTTTCAGACCATTATATTAATATTAAAGATACTATAAAAATATATTTGACAAACATTTGGACTAAAATGTGTTGACCTCTGTGGGTGTAATACGGGTAACTAGTACACGGGAGAGATTTTGTTTCTCACTTTCAGGTTATCGAAACACAAAAATATTTTTTTCATCTGGTGGTTTAGGGGGGGAGCGGTGGTGGATGCCAATTCTTTTTAATTGTGTTTTAAAGGGATATTAAAGCTCTTTCTAACATATATTTTTTCAACTCTTGACGAAGGTTGTTTCTTTTCAATCTAATTGTAAAAACAATCCAAATATACTTTGCACGCCCATATAATCCCTAATATCGTTAAAATATCACTTGAAAGGGTCGAAATGAATTTTTGTCTAGGAAGCAAAAATTCAATTCAAGGCAAAGACCGCAAGATATGACAGAATTATCAATGAATTATGTCACTTTTACAAAGTTTCATTGATAAAAACCGGGTTAATGTTTCATAAATATCATTTATTGAACCAATTGCAAGTTTTCATGAGATACAAAACATTACCAAAATGAGCTTTAATATCCCTTTAAGCATTTTGTGGACCTATTATCAATGTACATATGATTTAAATGCTCATTTGCTTTTGATTGTCTTAATTTTTCCCTCAGGAGTTTCTTAGGATTGTTACAATGTCAGTGGAGTTTAAAAAGAATGACCAAGTTCAAATGAGTAGATGGATCGGTGAAAGGAAGAAATTCACTCTACTGTTTAAAGCATCCAGAGATGGATGTACTTCGACGGCCTTCCACAATAAATGTAACAATAAAGGTCCAACTGTAACAATCCTGTACAACACAAATAACTCAGTATATGGGGGATATACTTCAGTTAACTGGAGGAGTTGTGGCGATTATCTACAGGATGCTAAAGCCTTCTTATTCAGACTTTACCAAAATGGAACGTGGAAGCCAGTACAAATGACTGTTCAAAATGCCACTAACGCAATCTATGATGATGCGTCATACGGACCAACCTTTGGTGCATACGATCTTCATACCTTTTCAAACACGGTCAACACAAATGGAACATACTTTCCCTTAAATGGGTCTGTCAACTTGGGAAAATCGTATGCAACCAATGGAGAAAATTACAACTCAATTGCTAACGGACATGTTCAAGTTGAAGACTTGGAAGTTTATCTGGTAGAAGGTAAGTTATATGTTATAGTAGAATAATGAGAACAAATATTTTGCTAAAACTTGTGTAAAATATTGCTTGTTCATTTTATAAAGGGCAAGGCAGGGGATATAATTTATCAAGCTTTAAGCGGATGCCATAAAGTAAATATAATCTCTATTGAACTATTATTGTTTTAGCTCACCTTGCAAAATGCAATGTGAGCTTTTGCCATCACTTGGCGTCCGTCGTCCGTCGTCTGTCGTCTGTCGGTCGTCTGTCGTCCGTTAACTTTTCACATTTTAATCTTCTCCTCTGAAACCCCTCAGCCATATGAACTGAAACTTGGTAGGAAGCATCTATGGAAGGTCCTCTATAATGATTGCTCATTTCGTCATGATCCATTAACAAACATGGCCGCCACAGGCAATTCTTGTTTCTGATTGGCCTATTTTTAAGAATCTTCTCCTCTGAAACTACTGATCCAAATGAATTGAAACTTGGTCGGAAGCATCTATGGTAGGTCCTCTATAAAGATGCTCATTTCGTCCCGATCCATTCACAAACATGGCCGCTACAGGCAATTCATTTTTATGATTGTATGCGTTCTAAAAAAAAATCTGTTTTTCTGTGGAAAGAGAGATAACTCTAATTTAGATATTGACATTTACTTGAGTATTATCTGTTTATCTATATACATATATATATATGGCTTCCATGAATTATTTCGATTCTAATATGTAAAAATTGGTAAAATATCGTTATAAATTGTCGATGACGTCATAAATTACAACGGGTGTAGATTAATTTTACCACGGGTTTGGACTCAGAGCGTTTAAAGGACGCCATATTAGAATTTAGTATAATACAGTTAAAATGAATCTGTATAAAAAAATGTGACCGAGATACCCACCCTAAACCATACACCGGTATATTTATGATCAGGGTGACTAGGCAAATTAAATGCATTATAGCTCAGACCCCGGGGTCATACCCCACCCACTACCTGAAGGGAACTTTTAAATGGTTGAGATCCCCACCCCTAAACCATATATATTTATCATCAGGGTGACTAGGCAAATTAAATGCCTTATAGATCAGGTCCGGGGGGTCATACCCCACCCCCTACCTGAAGTGAACTTTTTAATGGTTGAGATCCCTACCCCTAAGCCATATATATTTATCATCAGGGTGACTAGGCAAACTAAGTGCCTTATAACTCATGTCCCGGGGGGTCATACCCCACCCCTTACCTGAAGTGAACTTTTTAATGGTTGAGATCCCCTCCCCTAAACCATGTATATTTATGATCAGGATGACTAGGCACTTTAAATGCCTTTATAGCTCAGGCCCTGGGGTCATACCCAACCCCAGCCTGAGGTAAACGTTTTAATGGTTGAGATCCCGACCACTAAACCATTATATTTATGATCAGGGTGACTAGGCAACTTAAATGCCTTATAGCTCAGGCCTCGGGGTCATACCCCACCCCCTACCTGAAGTGAGCTTTTTAATGGTTGAGATCCCCACCCCTAAACCATATATATTTATGATCAGGTGACTAGTCAAATTAAATGCCTTATAGCTCAGTTCCCAAGGGTCATACCTCTCCCCCTACCTGAGGTGAACTTTTTAATAGTTGAGATCCCACACCTAAACCATATATATTTATGATCAGGGTGAATAGGCAAATTAAATGCCTTATAGATCAGACCCCGGTGGTCGTACCTCACCCCTATAGGCTATGGAATGTTCTGTATTAAGTTTCTTCAGAGCAGAATGCAAGGTGAGCGACACAGGCTCAGCTCAGTGCTGAGCCTCTAGTAATATTTTCTTCAAGAAAACTTTGAAGATGCCTTGACCTACAAAACACGACATAGAAAACTAACGATTGGGCATAACGAACCCCACCAAAAAATAAACGTGGATGAACTCTGGTGCTCCGGAAGGGTAAGCAGTTCCTGCTAGTGCCACACATTCTGATACCTTAATATAACAAATTCAGTGATTAGTCATGCACGAGGAAAGAACTTGATTATGATTACAACAAACATAGCAAATATGTTGTCAATAAAAATCAAGCATTTTGATGATGTCAATTCAGAAAACGTTTTGTTAGAATCAGAGTGTTTTTTTGTTGTTGTTGCAAAGTTCGATTGCATGGTATTTGCCGCAAGTCACTGACAAACTTTATCACATAATAATATTGTATCGAGTACAATTTTAGTGGTGATAGGTACTGATTGCATAGGTAGTTGTAAATCCGACTAACATACTATCACGACCACGACGACCTTTTTTAAATCAAAGTTGTACATTTAATATATCTTTAGTTTTGAGTGGGGAATAATTATGTAAATTAAAGGGTAGAGAAGTCAAATGTTTTAATGTTGCTGCATGATTGTATGAGCTCTAGCAGGACTTATAGATTTTCTTATAGTCCACATCATATTCACACCACATCTGTAGTAGCTAATATCACAGTAACTCTGAAGCCCGGTTTTGACCGATGACTGAAATTTTACTAATTTGAAAAGAAGTTTAGTGGAGCAATTGGGAGTCTCAGCAAGCGAACGCTGTTTGTAAGGACACTTCTGCAATTTATACTCAAGAAGTGTGACGGAAGATCCAATTCTTCATCTTTAGTTGTTGTTCTAAAGGAACAAAACAAAAACAGACCTATGATTGTCCAGGCTTTCCTCTTTCGCAAGTGTCGTCGAGGTATATGCAGGGTTGCCAAGTGAATTGACAATACCTAATTCCTTTGTCAAATAATCAATGTAATGCAATTTACACACTAAAACGATATTGTTGGATGCCTTGTCTGCAGGGACAACATACTTGTTATGGAGGTAAGATAGGCATTTAGAAACATTTAGGTCTTTGCTAAATGTTGCTCGATTGCTCATTGACCCATTAATTCTTTTTATCCCCCCTCCCAATTTGTATCCTCACAACATTAACCCGTGCATTCGGAAAGAGTACATATGTCCTCACGTTTTTTCCATTGTCTGGCACAATCATCGACGGAATCCATAAGAATTTTAAATTTATATATTATGTTTCCAATTTATGGATTTAGGCTCAGTACTATATTTAGACCCTTCGTCTAATAAATCAATTGTAAGTTTTCCAAAACAAACTTGCCAAACCTGTAAATAATTTTCAACCCTTTTCAATAGTCATGTGCAACCTCTGACATAATCTTCAACTTGTTGAAGGCGGTCAGTCTTTGGTAGAAGGAGTATTAGCTTACAAACTTCAAGTACAATTTTGTAGTAATTAACAGAAACAGAAGCAGAGTCATTCATGCATGAAATATCTTGCTTGCAAACAACATTTCTTTGCCATTACTTCCGACGATCTTTATGTAATTCTTGCTCGTGATACATTTAAATTAGCAATATCACCAATAAATGTAATGTTACAGGAATTCGACGTTATTTGCAAATGTATCAACCCTTCAGAGGTGATGAGTACATACAAAACATGTGGTGGGATCTTTGAGTTGTATCATTCTTCTTCTGGTGTACTCGCATAGGTGGTGTAATGGTTAGCGTGTTCGCCTGCCTCGAGTGTCGTAGATCGTGGGTTCGAGCCTCGGTCGGGTCAAACCAAAGACTATAAAATTAAGCACACAGCATTAACGAGAAAGAGCAAAAACTTGTTGGCTCGGAATCAGAATAGTGTGTCCGGGTGGGGAGACATGTCTATCCGCGGACTGTTGTCTCCGTGAGCTAGCACTATAAAAATCCAACTCAGCGTGTTAGTCAAGTGTTAAACAATAATCACTCACTCTTCTGGTGTATATGGTACAAAAGTACCCCCTACAGAGCCTTGTAAAAGCGACCTCTAGTTTTGGTAAGACATTATTTTTTATATGAGTGATTCTGTTCATCAATATTAATCATACGACGACCTTGTACAATGAACAAACATACCAGACAATTTAGATTGAGGTTAACTTTCAGTCGCTGATTCAGAAGGTTTTTTTAAATAGTGATATGTGCTAATTTGCGTAACTTTCACTAGATAGATTTTTCACTGAAGTTTCACCAAATCATGATTTTAAATCTTTCATAATATTACTTTTATGAATAAAATCACTGTGGAAGTTATCAGATTTTAAAGGCATACAGGCTGTCAGAATTTATTTTTTTCAAATATTAAAAGTTGCCAATAATTGCAGGTGAAATTTTTCAAAATATCACACGTAAATATGTCGCTGTTTTATTTTCTTGAATCCAGTAGAGAATCCAATGTTTACCCGCGCAATATTCATACGACCTGACAGTGAACTCATTCGGGAAAGCGTTTGCGCATGTGCTAACTTGTTTGTTATTGAAGAAAGCACATGGCACAAATCGAATCGTGGAAGAAACACATTGACGGATTCTATACGAAAACTACACAAAAAAGGAGGATTCAGCAAGCTTTGTGTTGACCTACTCCATTTTTCAACACATAAGCATAATTTAGTATCTTTTTCCAGCCGAATACACACACAGTAGAATTGCATCGTAGTTTTTTTTTATATATAGTCTTTTTTTCTTCAGGAGAAAACGTTAGGTAATATCTCTTTTAAGTTAGAGACTAAAGTTTCATGTCTGTTTTTTTTCTAAAAAAAAATATAATCAAGACAACTCAAGTGTTGTCAGTAATATGCAATACAATTTGTTTACAATGTTCCCTTTATCGGGCGCCTTTGCAGAGTTTGTGTTTGTTTTTATTGATTTCATCACGTACTTCCGATTTTAAGTGTCATTCTTACTAAATACCATTATAAAATATTAACTAATTACCCCGGGATCCAATTTCATAGATATATTTAAATTATATTAATTGTAACGAATTTACATGCAACATGCTTCCTGGTTATTTATAGCAGTTATCAGTATTCGGCAAACTTCGGAAAAGCAGCCGACTTATAATTAGGTTGTGTTAAAGGCGATTTTACAAACAGACATTCGAATTATTTTCACTAATTACGAAATTATTATAACATATTTTTTAAACCTGGCTTCTTGTTCAGAACATTTTATTAGTATAAAACATCGAATATTGGCAACTTTTAATACAAACAAAAAATTCAATTCTGACAGCCTGTATACCTTTAATCAAACACAACTTTATCGATGTTTTTGTACTAATTAGATACAGTATTTTGATGTCGAAAAATGTGGTCTGCGGGCGAGTCTGTACAATTGTGTTACAGGGACACGAGTATATACGGAAACCAGTCATACAGAAATTTGTATTGAATCCTTAATGAATCACGTATATTAAAATTGTGATATTTATTGTTAGATTTACCCCAAGGTGCACTACTAGGAACACCATGGAGAAATTCATCAGGATGGAGTGCTGTGGTATGTCATTAAGAATGGGATATATCATAATATAAAGTCAAGGTTAAAGGGGAATTAGCTACGATTTTGACCCAAAAAAATTATATGCTTTGGAAATTGGTAAAAGCTTTAAAATGATGAAATAAAGGTAATTTATATGGGAAGAAGTCCCAACTATGGTAGAAATAGCAATTTTTTTTCTATATACTAATGGCTAAATTTTCATGCACCGGAAATGACATACTGGAAGTCAATACATGGTTAAATCTGTGCAGAAAATCGGATGCGGACGTTTCGTAACCTGGTCGTTTCGTACCTAGATCGGGACTTAAAAAAACGACGGAAGATTTGGGTCTGGGTCCCCCTATTTGCCCCCTCTTTTAAGAAAATCTGGATCCGCCCTCGGTCTACTTTGAAAAAAAAATATAGGTCCATATATCCGAGTTAATATTGTTTAAAAAAAAATATTGGACTTCGTCCCAAGTTAGGTAACACCTATTATCATATTATAGATAGGTGTGAATTATCGAGATTTATCCGTGAAATAAATTCTGATATTTCACATGTGAAATATCATGTTTTTTCCGCCAGAACTACTTTTAGACAACTTTAAGTGTAGTGGTTACGTCCCTTGTTGTGATACGGTGATTGTAAACTGAAATCATTAAACAAATGAAAATAAAGTTGTAGTACTTTATAAATGATTTTAATTGAATCATATTATTTATACATTAAAATTAAACACTTGCTTATTCTAAATCGAATCATTTCACTAGCATAACACAACAGATTTAAATATAAAGTTATAAACAAACAACGGCAATGTTAAAAGTGCATTGTAGATTGTCCGTTTCCTTTCACCGCCCCTTTTCAATGAAAAATCGTCTGCTTTGAACAATCTTAAAAAAAAAAATGCCTGATCATTTTGACGCAAATACGGCAGCTGTAGTCTCCCAATTTTTAGAAGAAAATGATTTTGACTTGGAAAATGTGGAAATGCCAGAATTTAGTATTCTAGATGTCCAAACAAATGTTACAAATGAAAATGCATATCAAACTAACGCCCAGCCGGGTAGATTTCAGAACGTTTCATTTGAGGACATTGATTCATTCCTTAGTTCGAATTCTGTTACACATGAAATACACACGACTCGGACAATAATAACACATCGTGTCTGGTTCCACAGATAAATCGGACTGACATGAGTCACAATTGCAATGATTTTTTCCACAACAACTTTACAAATCCGCCCATATTCAAATAAAATTCAGAAACTCGTCCTTCATTTAAATTTCCAATTTTTTTTTCATCGAAGCGGCAACACTTGACTTGTTTGAATGTGCGGCCATAATGATTACACACTATCATTGCTCGTAGATTCATACGCGTGGAATGAAATATACAAATAAAATAAAATAATATGAAAGACATTTTGGAAGTCTATATAATAAACAGTATAACTAATCGTAGATTTTGAATATCAAAATAAGACCATTCGTGACCGAATACGCATTAAGGATTCAAGTTCCGCCCACTCGTTTAATCCTTATGCGTACTTCGGTCGCTCGTGGTCTTATTTTGATATTCAAAATCTACGATTAGTTATACTATATATATTTCACATTAAACAGCTTATCGAACCACTTTCCGCCTTTTGAGAACGAAAATTACCATCGATTACTTATTTGCTTGAAAGCAAATAATTTGACCTCGCTTTTTCCGTATGCAATTGACCTTACTAGTGACAGGTAAAAACGAATAATTTGTATTTTTGTCGCTTATTAACTGCCAACTTGCATGGTTCTTTGTCCGTAATTAACACCGACTAAAAACAGATTCACAAAAAATAAGAAATAATTGCATTGCTGTACTGATTTAATGACGATTCGAAAAACTCCGTAAACAATGTCGATAATTAATAAGATGGTGTCCATTTCTTGATCGATCTCAAAACACGAGCAGTTGCATGTTTTTTTCCCCGATGCGCGTACATTTCATAACATTTATAAGTTACAGAAACACGTTTTATTAAGGCATCAATCATATCTGATAGTTTTTATGGGTAACAAAAAACTACGATTTGGCAGATAATGCCCCTTTAAGATTATGGGTTTGTCAGTTTCATTGCTGGAGGAAACCGGAAAACCACCGACCTGTCGCAAGTCACCAGGGGCGTAGATACGGTAACGATCATTTGGGTGCATAAAATTGGAAGAGAGGTCTGGACAAAGCCCTTGTAGGGGGTATAGGGAAAAACCTAGTTCCGCGGTTCTAGGGAATTAGCACAACAATAGAATCTTGTAAATTTGACGTTTTTCGTCCTTACTTTGTTAGTTTTTCGGTCAAATAATCATAAATGGTCAACTTTACTACAGGTAGCTATCCAATATTTCATTTACAATATACACTTAACATGAAAAAGGGGTGGGCTAAAAAGCTATTGTTTTATCCCCGAGTCGAAAATCTTTTATTTCTGTATCGTGAAGCGACAAAATAATTTTTTCAAAATACACCATTATTTGCTTCCGAAAAAAATCTTGAAACAGGATATATTTTTCTTTCTATTTTCCTGCCAAAATATGTTTACTCAAAAATCCAGCATACTATTTTTTTCGAAAAAAAAAACGTGCGGGCAAAACAAGTACATTTCTCGTATTTGTTTGCCTCGATTTTAAAGATGATACTCCGACGGCGGTGTCACCATCGGGAATGCATTCATTCCTTTTAACTGTTGTATTTCTATTCATGCCTCCTTTTCTTAATTAAGTTATTTATTATTTTTTGTTTGTTTATTTGTTTGTTGGGTTTTTTTTTGTGTGAAAAGGGTGTGGATGCACGTGCATCCGTGCCTCTGTATAGCTATGCTCCTGGTCACTGACAAACTTATCACATAATGTTGTATCGAGAACACCTTGCCATGAGCAGGACTCGAACTTACAAATTTAGTGGTGACAGGCACTGACTGCACAGGTAGTTGTAAATCCAACTATCATACGATCACGACCACGACGGTCCCGGTCTTGGGTACCTGGATAAATTCCCCAACCCTTAGACTTTCAGTAAACATATTAAAAAAAATACCTGTTTACAATTCAGACAGATAAAAATCAACACTTACACAAGATGGACATTGACTGATTGGGTTTACCCAGATAAAGCAAATCGTTTTTAGAAAATTAGGTCAGTTATTCACTGCCATACTACATATAATCATCGTAATCGGTCTACATAATTGATGATGAAGGTATCATGTCAGTTTCATTGTACTCTGACTTGACGCAAACGATTTCTACGGGTTAGGCTAGTATGAAGCGTAGTTTCACTACATGTATTTATCACCTACTTTTTCTTCTCAAAACGGAATTTCTTATAACCGAAGAACGATTATGTAAACTGTGCATAACACAAAAAATTGAGGATGAATATCATTTTTTAATCGATTGCCCCATATATAATAATAGTAGAAAGATTTGTTTTCAGACAATTTCAGAAGTATGTTCTAATTTCAATAATATGTCAGATATATCAAAATTCTATTATTTATTTACCAATGAAGATCGTTCAATAATTTATATTTTTGGAAAATATATAATAGAGTGCCTTGAGACAAGAAAACTGAAACAAGGTTTATGATACTGAAATATTTTTTTTTCTCTTTATGTTTATATTATTAATTAAAATTTTAAGGCTCTGAACCCGACAAGAAACATTGTATATTTATATATATATATATATGTATAATTGCCTCCAATGACAATAATCAATGTATGCAATTTGTTTGCCCCTATTGTGGGCCCATTGATTGGAATAATAAATATTCTTATTCTTATTCTTATTCTATATAAATAAACGTATTTTTTTAAATCAGAAATTCTTTATTTCATTAGAAAAGTTGGGGACGGAAGTCCTCATTACGGTAAGGGTCAGAACAAACTTATACTACTGATCGATTAAATCTCCAACCAATTCTAATATTTAAGGCAGTTTTTTGCAAAATTATCATCTTTATTTGTTATTGCTGGACAATAAAATAATTTGATATTTTATTTCGAAATATCATAACTCACCTTCCATTTTACCTGTCTTAAGTCGGTCTAATTTCATCACTTTGCTAACCGCTATTGTTTTATATTCTACTGGAGTGAAATATCTTGGCTAATCCTGTAATTTGATTGGTTAATCAAGCCGGGGATATGAGCCCGTATCCCCGTGGTAGGGCCTGGGATATGGACAGGATTTTTTTTTGTAAAATAAAAATTGCGTCTCATCATCGCTTCATATATTTTACTCATTTTGAAAAATAAATTACGATAAGAAAATGCTACGGATTTTCCCCCATATATCCGTTCAAATATTAATTTTTCGGTTTGTAACAAGTGTTGCCTGAGGGCAAGTGTGGACACAGAAATGTGCTGTCCAAAAGGCAAGTGTGGATGTCAATATTTCATATTATTTAACTTAAAAAAAAAAAAAAAA
>MJUT01041547.1:420570-434106 GCA_002080005.1 Gigantidas platifrons
AACTGTAAAATTCACCCCCTTTTTTCCCGTTTAAATCAATTATCAACAATATTCCAGAATCAAACAAATGAATAAATATAACATAGCATCTTCCCTTTACATTGTCAAGATTCTATATTTATAAACTATTGTCCAAGATAAAACAACAATCATCTGCATCAATTTTCCCCGCGAAAAATGGATTAGTCTATTTAAAGTAGGGTTTTAGCCCTCTAATAAAAATAGTGTTCTATATTCGGTATAGCTTATTAGGATTAAACCATGCATAGGTTATAACATAACATGTTCAAAATATGTGCAAGAAGTGAAAAAAGTGTGTATTTTACATTAATCGATGGATTTCAGCAACTTATAACATCCTTTTTCACCCCACTGAAACACATATGGGAAATTCCGAAATTCCAGCGTTTGAGGTGCCCAAAGGGTAAATTCTTGTAAACACCGGCCTCTTTCAATTAAATTTGAAAGATTTTTTGTCATTGCAACCCCGTTCACAGTTGCCCAACAGGAGTCCACAGGTCGTCCACGTGTCACAGTTTAGAATAATCCTTCAGGTAATCATTCAGGACCTTACAGTACCCCGTGACCCAAATTAGCACGGTTCACCAATATTTTCTTAATAATGTTGTTTAAAAAGGGGAGATAATCGAAATTTGTCGTCTGCCAGTAAACAAAAATGGCAAACGGTTTGCATCGCATTCCGTTGAAGAGATAAACACAAAAAGCAAACCTGGTGCCAAAGAACACCACAAAAACAAATAATCTTGAGAATTTATTTCGAGGACCTTAAATAAGATTCAAAGTTTGAAGAGTTCGATATTCAAGAATTGGCCAAGAATATTTTTCTACATTTTAGATAATTAATTATGATGATTGTTATCCGGAAAAGCGTCACAGTTTGTGAGTGGTTTTTCTAGTGCTAGTTTAATCGGAACACGCCAGTAGTATATAATTTATAATTGTTATTCGGGCTTCACATGGGATACGGGTTCATATTCCCAGTCTGTTTTCTATATCCCTTTCGCCTGGCGACTCGGGGAATATGAACCCGTATCCCCTATGAGGACCTATGAAGATCCCGAATAACAGATAATTATTTCCTTTCCAGTGAAAAAATTGTTTCATGTTTTTCTCCAGGTAATGAAAGAATTAAAAAAAGAAGTAGAAAGATATAAACCTTTGAAATATTTGAAGGTTCCACATGCTCGTTTTCTGATGATTGGACAAGTCGGCGCAGGGAAATCCAGTTTCTTTAACACTATCAATTCTATCTTCAGAGGCTATATAACTAGCCAAGCATGTAGTGGAAATGCAGAGCACAGTTTAACAACCGTGGTAAGTAAATGGTGCTTGCGAAGGGCGTGCAATAATTGTTTCTTATAAAAAAAAAAAAAACTCGCCGTGTTACTCATAGTCTAGTCCAGTAAAAGTTCTGTCGGTGATGGTGGAAATAAGAAATCTACGAGAAAGGGAAAAGATCCATTGCCATGTGAGAAATAGATAGTTCGTAATGGTTAACCAGTTCGAGGAATTTGTTGTAGTAATGAATCCGACCTACATTGGATGTTATGTCTACATTGAAACAGAGATCTCTATAAATATAAAATTGATGTATAGATGTTTCAATTAATTACATTGTATATATGTTCCAGACCATACGCGTATTTGGACCGTACGCGTACGGTCCAGACCGTATGAGTATACTCATATGGTCTAGTACGAGCTGGACCATACTGGTATTTAGACCATATGGGTTTTTACAATACAAACATTATATCATAAAATTTCTTTGAGTTTTAGAAAATACATTTATCATAATTATTATTACTTTAAAGAAAACACCATCACCTCATGAAAAGTAAACAGTTTCTGAACTATAATGCAATTCTAATTGTCTACCCTGCAAATAACCTCGTACGTAGTAGGCGGATAAATAGAACTACTTTTCACATGTCAGTTACATAAAAGTTTGATAAAGTTATATTTTAAAGAATTTTCTATATTTCAATTATTTTCATGGATAAAAGTTAAAGTTTTAATTAGTTTTGCATGATTAGATTTTACTTAGTATGTCTTCCATATTGGATTTTCGTTGACTATATTTGTGTGCAGCTTAACTTCCGGCAAACAATTTAAGAAGAATTTCTACTATCTACGTGCGAGGTTATTTGCCGGGTAGCGAGAATGGCCGAGTAGTTACGATTGATTTTCGCATGCACGCCCAGAGTGACACTTGCTGCTACAAGGAACGCCGGACTTTCTACACTTACATGTTTTGTTCATGCACGTTCCCTTGCATTTATATTTAAATTATGAGCTACTTATATTGCCGGAATCTAGCTGAATCGGGTTTTCCATTCATTAAAACATTAGTAATTCTCTCGGTCTTCTCACGAGTAAACAGTTGGTTTGATGGTTTTTGTAATAAAGTTCCTAAACATGCTTCAAATGTTTCTTCCCACATTCTGTTTACTGACGATTACTTTAATAACTTTATTCAATTTCAAACTATTTTGTTAACTGCGAGTGAGCAGAATTCACTTATTACGAACATACTAAATTCAGGACATGTAAGTTTGTAATAGATTAAATTAGACTTATTTCTTAAATTTCTTTAAATTATACAATTGCGATAATTAAAATATATTTTAGATTCGAATAACGTTGATCTGTAAAATATTTTTGAAGCCTCGATAATCTCTTGAAACTAGGCAGACCGTACGCGTATGGTCCGACCGTATAGGTATTTTGAAAATATACGCATACGGTCCGGACCGTACGCGTACGGTCCAAATACGCGTATGGTCTGGAACATATACATATTGTGTGTAGATATCTCAATTTGAAAAAAAAAAAAGTGATATAAGATCTGCATTTCAAATATTGTATATTTTTACAGATTACAAATGCAGATCAGGGCCCGGGTATCTCAATGAGTTAGGTAGTTGGATTACCTAACAACTCATACAAGTCTATCTCCAATACGGCGTTGGTTCGCGCCCGGTTTTGTAAATTACAAAATGAGTGCACTCGATTCGCAGCCGCAAGTGATACCAGTTGCTTGCCCCATAGTATGTGGTTCTCTCCGGGTACTCCGGCTTCTTCCACCGCTAAAACTGGTCGCCACGATATAGCTGAAGCATTGCTGAAAGTGGCGTTAAGCACCAAAAATCAATCAATCAATCAAATGCAGATACCTCTATTTTGCAATAAATAAAGATATCTGCATTTTAGTTTATTACTCGAAAGCCACCAACGTTCCACTTGAACATGTTTTCTACTTAAGCTTGGACAGTTCATGTAGACGGATCTTTTAAATTTAATATTATTCTCTTAAATCTATTGCAGGGGCCCGGGTGGCTCAATGAGTTAGATCGCTGGATCTAACAACGCATACAAGCCTATCACCAATACGGCGTGGGTTCGCGCCCGGCTTTGTAAATTAAAAAAAAGGGTGCACTCGACTCGCAGCCGCAAGTGATAAAGTTTACCAGTTGCTTGCCCAGGGTAGGTGGTTCTCTCCGGATACTCCGGCTTCCTCCACCACTAAAACTGGTCGCCATGATATAGCTGAAATATTGTTGAAAGTGGCGTTAAAACACAAAAAAAAGTCTTAAATATATTGCAAAATGCATCTCAATATTTGATGTCATTTTTCATATAAGTCATTTCATATATTTTCGTGGTACCTTTTCTCAAACAAGTATTAGAATTCATTTTTCCAGAAAAAAAAACTAAATATAACCATCTATCGACTTTGACTTTTGGAATTTGTCGTCTTCGATTACGTCGTTTCAAGTGGGCGCTTTCGACATTGACACTTTGTTACTGATTTACTTTATGATTTATTGGGAATGCCTTTTGTTTAAGTTACTAATATCAAAATGCCATCAAATTGAAAAAATATCAGTAAGTCGAATCGCATATAGAATTCATCTAAATAGAAAAATACGACTGCAAGAATGGTGGTTAGTGTGTTTTTTAGTAGCATTATAATGCACACTTCTTCCTTTCATGTTTCGTGCACATTTTTGTAAAATCTGATAAAGAAGTATTATTTAGTGTCTCTTGATTTATTGTTCGTTTTATTTATATACTCTAATTTGGTTGAATATTAACAGCCAACTGCGTCGTGTAAATTATGTGTGACCTTGTTCGCATCCGTAAACATAAATTGTCATTTTTCTTCAACACCTGAGTTCACCTCCGGGTTTTAGTGGGGTTCGTGTTACTCGATCTTTAGTTTTATATGCATGTTTTGTAGATCGTTGTTTGTCTTTTTGTACTTTTTCTTTTATCCATTGTGTTGTCTGTTCTTCTTTGATATACAGATTCTGATTACCACTTTGCTATCTTTTGGCCATTGTGTTGTCTGTTCTTCTTCGATATACAGATTCTGATTACCCCTTTGGTATCTTCAAAAACTTCTTCAAAATGTATTACTTACTCTTAGTATCATATTTGTACAGAATCGAAATAATTTTTAGAAGCTATAATTTGTTGAATGTTTTTGCATGGTTTGGCAGGATATCATTAAATTTTAACATCACTGCAGCTCTGGAAAAATACTAATATCTTGCCAACCCATGTTAAAACTCCCGACACATTATGGCTTCCGTTAATTATTCCTTATGTACTACCAATAAGCAATAAATCAAAGCATAAATTGAAATTGAAACAGCCTCTCCTGACTGTATTTTAGCAGTTCTCTTAACATCTTATCCATCAACAATACGACTGAGCAGGTATGGTTCTGCAGTGTACCAACGGTGTAGGTACGACAGCCAGCAAACATTTTCAGTTAAAAATATAATTCTAACACTGTTGGATTGAATGTTCAGACGTATTTATATATTTCATGCTTATTTGTGCAGTATCGTATGTACCAAGTTAGAACTGGAATTTCTGGAAAACCTATGAATTTTAGACTCCATGACACAATAGGATTAGAAGCAGATCAAGGGATAGAAGCACATGAAATATGTTATTTACTGGATGGCAATTTACCTGACAGACACCAGGTATAATAAACATTTTTATATCATATAATTTTATCACTGTATTATTACCGAGTCGCAATTACCACCATCGACCTTTATGAGTACATACAACATATATTGCCTGATCAATATACGAAAGTGATGACCAAAGTAGAAACATTCATACAGTTCTTTTCGTCACTTCAGTTTGGCAATTTGGACATCAGATTGTAAGTTTGAACAATAAACATTGAAATTTATACTCCCCTCAGCTATTATCTTCAGTTTACTTGTTGATCGAGTGATAGAAACTGTGTATATAAAATACTTACGGTATAAGAGGGTAGTTTTATTTTTGACTACTAACAAAAATCCTGTCAGTTTTATTGGTGAAGGAAACCGGAGTACCCGGAGTACCCGGAGAAGACCACATATGTTGTAACAAGTACACCTTGCCTCAGCGGGATTCGAGCTCACAACGTTAGTGGTGATAGGCACTGATTGCACAGGTAGTTGTAAAGCAAACTATCAAACGATCACGCCCACGATGGCTCCCTTTTTTGTAATAATATCTTTTGAAAAATACAAAAAGTTATAGTACTCAGTTATACAATACCTGTCACTTTATTAGCTGTTTAAAGTTGTTCAATAGCTACAGAAGATTTCATACTTTAAGCCATTTCAATACCAAATTTACAGATTGAATTGCAAAATTGTAAAATCGGTTAAGCAATAGCAAAATGGAATGGAAAATTGGTCAGAATGAATGCTCCTGTTGTCTGACCAATCTGGTGAACTGATCATGCAATATGTATTCATGAAGTTTTATGCTGCTAATGGCGGCACTATAACAAAGCATATCGGGATATATAATATATTACAGTGGACAGATGGTAATGTAGAAGGCGAATGGTCAAAGGGTTTATGCAGAAAATAAATAAATTCTCTAGTTTTCAACGTTACTACTATAAGGACTTCTGTTTTTAATTGTATTGCTGACTGATACATAATATACCCAAAAAAATCATCATTTGGTGGTTATTGCAAGTGAACGCGACCAGTTTGATAACAACTCGCATATAAAACAGTGGTGACTTTTACCAGATTTTATTGTGGAACAGTCCGGACAGGCACAATGAACTGGTCGGTAAAACGCCAGGACTTTTGGACATCTTAACAATTGACGTATATACCTATATAAACACATGTGTTATGATTTATATATTAAATTAGTATGTATATTCAGTTATAACTGAATACATTAAAACAATACTTACAATGTCAAATATTAAGTTACCGCATCGGTGGCGTTATGGTTAGCGACAGTTTGCTCGCCCCGAATGTGGTAGATCGTGAGTTCGATCCCGGGTCGTGTCAAACCAAAGGCTATAAAATTGTTATTTGTTGCTTCTCGGCTAAGCACGCATCATTAAGGAGAAAGAGCAAAGACTGGTTGGCTCGGAACCAGAATAATGTGTCAGAGTGGAACGACATGTCTACCGGCGGACTGTTGATTCACGGTGAGCTAGCACTATAAAAACCCAACTCAGCGTGTTAGTCTAGTACAAAGCGGACCTCATCATCACCTCATTGAAAATGAACTTGTTCTCGCCATGATACAGCTGATGAAAAATTGCTGAATTGGCGCTAAACAACAATTACTCACTCACTCAAATATTAAGGACTGCATCGGTGGTGTAATGGTTAGTATGCTCGCATTGGGTGCGGTAGATTGTAGGTTCGAGCCCCGATCGTGTCAAACCAAAGGCTATAAAATTTGTATTTGTTGTTTCTCCGCTAGGCACGTAGCATTAAAGAGAAAGAGCAAAGACCGTTTTTCTCGGAATCAGGAAAATGTGTCCGATTGGAACGACATGTCTACCACTGGATTGTTGTTTCAGTAAGCTAGCTCCATAAAAATCCAACTAAGCATGTTGGTCTAGTACAAAGTGGATATCATCATTATCTCTTGTTCTCGCCATGATATAGCTGAAAAATTGTCCTTTTGGCATTAAGCAATAATAACTCACTCATTAAACAAAATAGGGGCAGTGTTATTAATTACTCTCTCTCCGTTTCAGATATTTTCTTTTTCACTTATGAGACATTGAGACAGACCATTGTTTCACAAATGGTCGTACACCGGGAAAAATAAATATCGTACGACCGTTTCACAGAAATTTGCCATTTGATACCTGCCACATGTGAAGGCGGTGTGTATGGGGGACAGCATTATTTAATACAACCATACAATACAATATTTATCTACATTCAGGTTTTCTTAATGTACTGTAGATCGTGTACGGCAAGTGGGGGAAATATGAAATTAAAGCGGTCGAGTCAGCAGCATGTGTCTCTTTAATAAGTCTTTTTAATTATGCTAGAAAATTATAAAATACAAAAAGCAAACAAACAAAAAACAAAATGCTAACATGATATTCCCTGTTTGGTTGTCTTCCGATAACATTACATTAGATGTCTGATTTTACTTTAAGATGTATAAAAGAGCTATGTAGAAAATGTTTGTAGTTTAAGGTGGTACCATACACTTCAGGTAAAATTTGATCTGCTCGTTTAATGTTTTAATTTTTTTTTTTTTTTTTTTTTTTTGCAGTGCGTTTGAATATATCCACTGTAATAAATATCAAAATTTTAACAAATTCCAACCAACAGACTCAGAGCTATAAATTCACTAGCCACATAGCAGCTTTTCTCTCTGTGGTTTTGATCACCGAGATGCTTGAAATCTGCATACAAACATCATATGATCAAAACGTTCAACTGATTTTAAAGAGTTATCTCCCTGTAGTGTATGGTACCACTTTGATAGGATGCATATTTCCAGAAAAATCTAATTTCTGCATAACCCTGACCTATGGTACTATGTATATGGTCTCAGGTCAAATACCGCATTTCAAGGAAAAAAAGGAGAAAAAAGAAAGATTTCCTTCTATTTCATTTTTTTTTACAACTTTTTTTCTCTTTCAGTTTAACCCATCTGTGCCTCTAACATCATATACAGCAGACTTAGTGACTAGCCCACAATTATCAGATCAGATCCATTGTGTGGTGTTTGTCATAGATGGTAGCACTGTTGACGTTATGCCGGAGAAGGTTATAGAAAAAATGAATTCTCTTCAAAATCGTATGAACCAAAGAGGTATGTAAAACACAAGAATATTGGAAGTAATGATAGGTTTTCCATAATTCCAAAATTTACAGGTTGACTAAAATGATTTATTACCTAATTATAAATTTTATACGTATTACTAGGTATTTTTTTTATTTATTTTTGACTGTTTTGTTTAAGGTTCAGAAGCTGTCTATTTTCCCGGGCTATAAATCAGTCAATAGATCGATCGATAATCCAGAATTTCTACCATGACGTTTCTCGCTTCGTAATCTACAGGTGTAAAACCACTAATTAATTTATTTAAGGTTTTCTACTAAATTTGTGTTTTTTCGAGCTTACCTGGTCATTTTATCTTAAGTTTAACCTTTCCAAGACCATATATTTCTGAAACGTACATGATTCCTCTACGTTCTGTCAAAATATCAGGGCATGTTTAAAATCTTGCAGTGAAATGCCATGCTACGGAAAGCACCTACTCTAAAAATAGCTCGGTCATCCCCCAAGAAATTCAGTATTTATAGGTCATGCATCAAATCCTCCATAGAGGTATTAAAATACAACTAAGTCCGTAAAATTTGGGCTCAAAATAATCCCTATATATTTAACTTCAATTATCAATGTTGATTAGTCCATTCCATTCAGGAGTTTTCACAATACTACAAAGTGAAAGGAACTTTTTTCTTGAAAAGAGACTACTTTCGTTTATGTTCCAAGCTCTGATTGGTGAATTAGTGGTTTGACACCTTGTGCGACATCACAGTTTTATAAAAGCTACACTGAAATACGTCCTCGTCAAAATCTTAAGCTTTAGTAACAATCTTTTGTTTTGTTTATTTTAGTTTTTATCTTTTTAGAACATCTTATTTTCTGCTTTGTTTTTCAAATTTTTGTAAAACAATATATTTTTGTGTTTTTGAAAAAGGTACATCGTGAGATTAAGACGGAAGATAAAGCAATTTAATCCTTTTCATCCTGTTTGTAAACATTTTTGGCATTTTACAACCTTTGTTCTTCCAAGAGTCTATTGAGGAAGAAAAGTGGGATCCGTTTCCACGGAAAAGAAGATTTGTTATCTTGTAAATTGCTTTCCTTTTATAAAGTGTTCATTTAGTTGAAAAGGGTTTTGTTTTATTGTTTCTTAAATGAACACTTTAAGCCTGTAGATTTCGGAGTTCGGATAAGAACAAAAATATTATTTTCCCACTTAACAAATTTACTTTAACCAAATATAAAGAAATAACAAGATATAGCATATTCTTGTTAATTTCTCATCTGCATTTTAAAAACGATTCTTGTTTTTTTTATTTCATTGTTTTATGTAAAGATAGTTTAAACAGTTGACCAATAGCAACAAAACAATCAAGCACCTCTCACCTCAAACAATTGAACATAAAAAGACCTGGCCAAATTTCAGATGCACTGAGATGGTGAAATAAGTACTACTCATTTTATCCCCCTAAATAGAGGCCACCCCTCTTATAAGGGTACTTTTTCATCGTAGAAGGGATGGCCTGATAAGAGGGAGGCCACTATCGTCAAATTCTTTTTAAAATCCACAATACCTACATCTAAAAGCTGTCTATTTAATTAGATACAATTTTATCAATAGTGTCGATTTCATGCATGTGGGAAAATAAAAGTGACTTTTTAGTTAAAATTATTGTTAGCACAGGCACCCGTGTCACGGAATTACCGCCACCTTTCTGAGTACTTATTTATTTTCAATAAAATTTCTTTCTTATTTCATCTCTTTTCCCTGAATTTATTGTGGTAATAATAACTTTTCCCTGAATTTATTGTGGATAATAAAAGTATATGTAGGGTAAATACTTATTAGACAGATTAAAAAAAAAAAATTTGGGGTCTTTTTAATGATTGATAACTGATCCAAGTTAGGCTAAATAAATGAAATGTGACTTAAATGTGTTTATTAATTTTCATTAAAAACATACATGAATTCTATAAAGTTTAATTTCTTATCTAATTCTTATCTTAGGTTGTTATTTTCATTGAATGGCATCTTAAAATAGATGGAATCACAGTGGTGGCTCTTCCTGTATAATCAGTTATTGTATTGTCCAAGTATTGTTACTTGTATTTGACCCGAGAACTAATTAGTACATATACTGTATGTGATTTTTATAAGAATGTTGTAGTATTGTTGCGTAACTAAATGTAATTAAGTTTAACTAACTTTTAAGAATTAGGATAAATTTTGTAGATGTGTATTGCAGAGACGTTTGTTTATTGTGCAAAAAACTAAACTATGATCGTTTTTTTTTATATAAAAAAAAAACAAATATGTATTCGGACAATTAATTATGATTCTTTAAATAAGAACACAATTTCATTAAAACTCCATATCACAACAGGAAAAAAAAGAATCATAATCGTAGAGTTCAACTTTTTTTGCAACCTTCTTTGTACAGTTAAATGGATTTTGTGTGAACGGTATCCTTGCCCGGAATTTTAACTGTACAGAAGTGTTTGCAAAACTGACGGGTTTCCACGCAATGAATGTATGCTAAACAATGAAGTCTGACATGTGGGCCCTTCTGTGAACTACTTGGTTTTGTTAGTTTTCCTTTTTTTAAATTGTACAACAGCATAAACCTACCTCGAGGCGATGTTCAAGTATCCGTGCGTGTTACGTAGCAAACCACCCGTGACACTTAATTGTTTTCTTAAAGCCCTAGGATTTCTTTATTTTCATGCAAAACAAGTTCGGAACGAGATATATAAGAGAACAAAATCTGAAAGAAAAGCACTCTTCTTCCGCATTCTTCTTTTTATAGATTGGTCTCATCCCCGTTTTCTTTACACATTTTAAACTTCAAAGTTTATTAATATATCAAATATCAGTTGGTAAGATTTTTACGAAATCTTAGCCAGTAAGGTGTTGTTCCCTTATTTGGCTCCTTTCCGAAATTACACAGAAAAAAAACAAATTACAGGCAGAAAATACTCTAGACATTTTATAAATAAAACAAGTTTGGAACGATATATATGAGGGAACAAAATCTGAAAGTTAAACATTCTTCTTACGTATGCGCAATTTCTAAATATAGATTTTCTGATCACTGAAATTACAATACGAGACTGGTCTCATTCCTGATGGTTTTTTTTCATCTTGTTTGAAATTTCGAGTATTTTTTTACTTAGTGAACGTATATTATAAATGTGCAATATCGATATGAATGACAAATAAAACGATTTAGCGTTTAAATAATATCTAAAACTTTTACTCAAAAATCCTTGCAAAAACACACGATCTTTTTAACTTTACCGGCAAAATATATTTTTTTTCACATTTGTTTTTATTATAATTCATCGTAAAAAAACAATATGTTTTAAAGATCAACGTCAAAAATCATGTGTCCAAGCTCATACACAATTGTTTATTATATAATTAGTTCACATCTAATTGTCATTGTTTACCTGTTCGACGTTGATTAACAATCAACATGTATTAATCATCACGTGATTATCTTTGTAGTAGGCGCGTGCCGACAAAAATGCAAATATCGTCGTTATTTTAAACTTTTTATTATAAAAATTGACCAAATAAGATTTTTTTTAAACTGACAATTCATTTGCAACCTTCTTTGTGTACATAGGACGTCTCTATTGTGTCCTTAGTGCACTTTTATTGTTCTTAGTGCACTAAGGAGGTCCTTTGCGGTTTTTCTACGGACCCGATAAATTCACGTTTAATTTAAGTAATACTCCATTTGCCAATTCCCGACTTGATTCTAAAATTATACACTTTTAACATTTTATTATTTGAGTTATTTCCCCTACAGAGGACAAAAGTATCAATTTCGTGCAATATTCAACCAAAATGACATATATTTTTCTCATACTCTGTATAAAATCTAAATCTTGTAACAACTTGTGAATTTTTTATTTGCTATAAAGTTAACTTCTATTATTTTACAAGGTTCAATTATCTATAAATTTTATGAAAATTATACTCAAATTCTTAATCCTTTCTGTTGCTCTTGCATTGACCCAATCGTAACTACTGGGCCATTCTCGCTACCCTGCAAATAACCTCGTATGCATTAGGCGTATAAATCGTACTACTTTTCACATGTCAGTTACATGAAAGTTTGATAAAGTTATATTTTAAACAATTTTCTATATTTCAATTATTTTCATGGATAAAAGTTAAAGTTTCAATTAGTTTTGCATGATTAAAGATTTTACTTAGTAAGTCTTCCATATTGGATTTTCGTGGACTATATTTTTGTGCGGCTTATATATAATTAACTTCCGGCAAACAATTTAAGAAGAATTTCTCCTATCTGCATACGAGGTTATTTGCAGGGTAGCGAGAATGGCCTAGTAGTTACGATTGGCATTGATCGAGAACCGGTTTGTCCTCTGTAAGGGAAATAACTCAAATAATAAAATGATAAAAGTGTATAATTTTAGAATCAAGTCGGGAATTGGCAAATGGCATATTTATTGACGAGATGTTTTCACTTCAACATCCATTTTTAAACTGAATCGTAAACATCCGGTTATTGATAATATATTTGCTATGTGCGTGTCGTGTGCAAAGCGTCGCGCCTCCTCTGGGTTGAATGTTAAATGTGATCATCTGCTATTTTTGAGAGGGCCACTTTGAGGGACATCTTTTTTTTTTTCATTCATAGCGTCCTGAACCGATCAACATTAAAAATGAAAATTTGTACAATCTGGTGGAGACTTTTCCTATCTTTTTTAGTATGACATTGATCAATCATAGTTCTTCCTATATTTTCTTAAGTCTCCATTCCTTAAGCCACAATTGACCTTGAACAATTCCCCAATTTTTCGTGATTTGCGTTGTATCAAACATAACCTGTGACAATTTGAATTCATAGAATAGCATATTTTAGCATTTTTAATAATGATTATGCGATTTCGCAGTAAAACATATTGAGGATCACTTGAACTTTATGATCGCAAATATATAATAAAAATTATATGATAAATATTTCAAGTATAAATGTCCCAATACACATTTAACATGTATATATCTTATTATGTAACAATATGGCCAGGTTGTTATTTTCATTGAATGACATCTCAAAATAGATGACCTCACAGTAGGGGCTCTTCCTGTATAATCAGTAATTGGTTCCAACCCAGAGAGAGTCACTACAAAATGTCCAAGTATTGTTACTTGTATTTTACCCGAGAACTGTATGTAATTTTTATAAGAATGTTTTAGTATTGTTGCATAACTAAATGTATTAAGTTTAATGACCTTTAAGAATTATGATAAATTTTGTAGATGTGTATTGCAGAAACGTTTGTTCATGACTAAACTATAATCGTTTTTCTATATAAAAAAATTTCAAATATGTATTTAATTAATCATGATTCTTTAAATGAAAATACAATTTCATTAAAACTACATATCAAAACAGAAAA
>MJUT01041547.1:442526-461360 GCA_002080005.1 Gigantidas platifrons
ACGCAAATATAAAAAGATTTAGCTAATATAAAAAAATGTGTAAATTTAATAGAACAAATGCAAATTTAGCAGGAGAATCCATATTTAACAGGAGAATGAAAATTTAACAGGAAAATGAAAATTTAAATCGATAATGTAAATATAAAAGGAGAAACGCAAATATAAAAAGATTTAGCTAATATAAAAAAATGTGTAAATTTAATAGAACAAATGCAAATTTAGCAGGAGAATCCATATTTAACAGGAGAATGAAAATTTAACAGGAAAATGAAAATTTAAATCGACAATGTAAATATAAAAGGAAAAATTCAAATATAACAAGACAATGACAAATAAAAAAAAAAAAATGGTAATGTTTAATTATTAGCATTTTACCGGTTATATTTGCAAAAAAACGAGCATATTTGCAATTTCTATTTCCCAGTGTATATAATTCCTGACGTTATGATCCTTTCAGCAGGGTGACGTTCTTTATTTCATGTCTTCATTTTAACAGCATTTTGACGTTACTTACCCAAGCTACCGTTTCTTTTAAGGATTGATCTCAATTTTTTTCGGTTCATGAAGAAATAAACTCAAAAATGTGGTACACATCCTTGCGTAACCCGCAAAAACTGGGTTACGCAGGGGTGTGTACCACATTTTTGAGTTTATTTCGAATGAGACGAACAAAACATTGTGATCAATCCTTATAAATTAATTCCTAATTCATTTTTTTCTTGTCCTAAAAATATTTTGACGGATAATAATTGCTTAAAGGAAAAGACCAGTCAGTTGAAAAGTTGTTTTAATTCAATTAATTATATATAGTATAACTAATCGTAGATTTTGAATATCGAAATAAGACCACGAGTGACCGAAGTACGCATAAGGATTAAACGAGTGGGTGGAACTTGTTCCGTCCACGAGTTTAATCGTTAATGCGTATTCGGTCACGAGTGGTCTTATTTTGATATTCAAAATGTATGATTTAGTTATACTGTTTATTATATAGACTTTCAAAATTTCTTATATATTGTTTTTTTTATTTGTATATTTGATTGCACGCGTGTGAATCTACGAGCAATGATACTACAGGGTTCAGTTGGAAGGATCTGCCATCTTGAAAATGTGAAATCCTATTTTTCATATTTACAACAATGTACAAAAATAATTAAAATGCTTACCTTGAAAGCTTATTTTAGTTCAATTAAATC
Organism: Gigantidas platifrons; assembly: GCA_002080005.1. Taxonomy (NCBI): domain Eukaryota; kingdom Metazoa; phylum Mollusca; class Bivalvia; order Mytilida; family Modiolidae; genus Gigantidas; species Gigantidas platifrons. The sequence continues at coordinate 443,723 of MJUT01041547.1, forward strand.
ACAATTGAAGCGTATACGAAGCCAAATAGCGTCTAATCTTTACGTTTCAAACTGCAGGTCTTCATATGACGTCAATGACGTCATCTTGGTTATGTGCCAAAGTCATCAATAACATTTCGCGGAATTTTTTCAGCTTACAATCGTATGTGTATTCACCGTTGCACAACAAGGGACGTAACCACCACACTTATAGTTTTGCAAAAGTAGTTCCGGCGGGAAAAAACTGATATTTCACATGTGAAATACCGGAATTTATTTCACGGATAAATCCCCATAATTCACACCTATCTATATAATAAAACTTGTTATTCGTAAATAGCTTATTATTTAAAAAAAAACACCTTTATTAACATTAATATACCCAATTAAAAATATGAATATTTGGAATTTCCTGTCGTAGTGTAAGCGGCCATGACACCTCTTCATGTGACGTCACTCAGTCGTATCATGTTAGTTGAATAAATAACATGTATCTGACTCTTTCCAACATCGTGCCCGTTTGGTTATGTTTTAATATCAGATCAACTGCAATGCAATGTTTATAAATGTATATCGTTCTAATTTTGTTCTTAATATTCCCATCCCATGTTACATTTTCATAAAACAAAGGAGTTTATTTGTATCGAGGGAGGGGGGTTCTACGTATAATTTCATGTTTTACGTTATTGGCCGTAGGTTAAATAACTGTCATTTTTAACTCGTTTTGTGCTTACACATGTTTTTTTCTTTTTTGTCCCCAATGCTGTCATACTTTCCCGTGTTTTTCGAGGTCACTGATCGATGATCATTGTGTTGACAGGTATAGTCCTGTCCGGATCGGTAATTATACACAAAAAATCTTCTCACTCTTTCCCTTCGTTACTTAGTGCAATAAAATGCTTAACATAAGTCATAATGATTTTGTAAATATCAAAAGATAAATATATACCACGTTATTTTACGATTTACATAATTTTTAATGAAAAAATTGCAACTGATCAATGCTGATATAATATACGATACTGATTGCGTGACGTAACGGGAAGGTATAATCCGAGAATGGATACACCCCTTTTCAGGTTTTTGTCTCCTCCACATTGGAGAGTTTTGAAAAATGGCGATCCCCATTATTTGGTGCAACAGGCAACTTCAATGACCAAATTCTACCTTATGGTATACTATCTTTAACATTCATTAAGACAAATGTCTTTTTTTTACTGCCATTTAAATTTTCACTCTAACTTGTCAAGACCATGGCCTTTTCCTTTAAAAAAATTAAAATAAAAAAAATTCCCAATTGAGACCCCAACATGTGACTTCCGGTTAGAAAATTATTTATGGAAAATAACATCATTTTTTTATCCAATCAAAATTTCTTTAATTTTAAAGAGGTTCTTTATGTGCAATATGTCCCTAGCGCAGTCTACCAACAAGCGCAAAATAAAATTTTAAAGAATCTTCATGTTTAATATGAAAAAGATATTGAAAACAGTAGTTTTTTTATCTGTCTAAAAAAATATAATTAGGTAATAAAAACAGTTATTTCATGGGAGTGCAGGCAATAGATCAAACATTTCCCCCTCGGTATTGGGAAAGACCAAAGTGTTCTATTGCACTCGGTCGTTGACACTTTGGTCTTTCCAAACACCTCAGGAAAAATATTTTGATCTATTGCCTGCACCCCCATTAAATAAATGTATAATATTTAATACCCAAAGCTCCGTTATACTTCTCATGTATCAGAATATATTAATATTTAGGTGAACCGATGTGGAAGAAAAGCTTTAAGAGGTCGAAATGATCATTGAAAGCCGTAAATCGAAGATGAACAAACAATACAAAGGAAAAAGGACAAACAGACAAACAATGAGCAGAAATCTAAAGATTGAGAAACAAGAACCCCACTAAAAATCACAGGAGTGAATTCAGGTGCTCCGTACACGTAAGTGATTCCTGCTCTACTAGTGACACCCGTCGTGTTACCGTTAAACGACACGAACATCATCTGACATAGAAATCATGTTAGACACCAGTATACGTAAATAAATACATACAACATAAGTAGAACATAAACATCATCTGACATAGACATCATGTTAGACACCAGTATACGTAAATAAATACAAATAACATAAATAGAACATAAACATCATCTGACATAGAAATCATGTTGGACACCAGTATACGTAAATAAATACATACAACATAAATAGAACATAAACCTCCGACAAAACAAATGGCAGTAAAGACGAACCGAAAATAATTTTAGACGGAAATTATGGCGGACATCACACCCGGAACCAAAAATGTGCAGATATGTTATTGGACGATATACAACTAACACAATTAACTCTGCAGATGTTGAGTCTAGACATTTCATGTTCCTTTGTATCCAGCTTCCATTTTGTAAATTAATCATAGTGTTATCTCGAATACTTTTAAACAGCACAGTTTATATAATTATAATGTCTGTCTCTGTTTTATTGTAGACAACCAACATGAATTTAAAATTATACTGTTTTCATATATAAACTTCATCATTAAATATATAATATCTTTATTTCTTGAGGCCATCCTGGTCGTGGTAGTTGGGTTTATAACTACCTGTGCAATCAGTGCTTATCACCACTAACGTTGTGAGCTCGAACCCCACTCAGGCGAGGTGAACTCGATACAACATTATGTGATAAAGTTTGTTAGTGACTTGTGGCAGGTCTGTGGTTTTCTCCGGGTCCTCCGGGTTTCTCCGTTAATAAAACTGACCGCCATGATATAACTGAAATATTGTTGAAAGTGGCGTTAAGCACCAGGCAATCAACCAACATATTTATTTCCTCTGTTTATTTGAAGGGGTACCACAGCTTGTGTTACTAACAAAGATTGACAGAGTGTGTGAGATTACATGTGAAGATTTGTCTCAAGTATATCACAGTCCAACAATCCAGGAGACTGTAGACCGAGTATCACAAATAATGGGACTGCCTAGGTCACATATTCTTCCAATAAAGAATTACGAGTCGGAAATTGATGTGAACGATTGCGTGAACATTCTAGCTCTCTTGTCTTTGCAGCAGATGTTTCATTTTGCAGACGACTTCATGTACAATCATTTAGATCAACTAGAAGAGAAGAAAATGCAACAGTCAAATATTGGAACTCTAGTTATGTTAACAATCTGTCTGTGTATTGTGACTTGGTTGGTTCTCTACGGCCTATGAGAGAGGTGTTCAGCCAGTACATCGGTTAGGGGCACGGAGTGCCAAGAGGGGACCCGTGAATCTCTGAAGGGTCCCATAGCCTTAGCTATAGACATTTTATTTTGAATTGTTCATTTTTGGGGTATTTTCAACTATTATTTAAGCTTATTTAGAAAAATAATTATGTAAAATTCACTTAGACTTCTGAATCCTTGTTGTTGATCATATGAAAGTTTACCAGTGGTTGTATTAGACCTCAAATCCTCAATTTTGAGAGAAGTCTCCGTTTGTCCCCCGGGGCCCCGGAGCAGTCTTGTTCCGCCTTGCAAAATTTCTCTTGGAGGACCTGGATTCTCTGTATTCCTGTATGTATCTGTAACCATGTGAACTAGCTCTGAAACTTCACTGTACTGATGATAAATGTCAAGTTGCACTATATAGTATATTAACTTAATCCAAATGTTTAATATCCGTGAAACGGAGGAGAAAAAAGCATACAAAATAAAAATAAGAAAAGAAATTTGTGATTTAGGGCGCTTGTTATTTGTAGTGGTCTTACTGTTTCTCATCAGCTTTATATGGTCAGGTTTTATGAATTTTCAAAATAATGTTTCCAAAATAGTAATAATTAAGATCAAATATTCAAAATATGAAGAAAAAAAACACTTTTTTAGTAGATGTCAAAAATAGAATAAGTCCAAAAGTCACTCCGTGTTAGTATGGAACAAAACATAAAAAACCATTGTAGCAGCGTTTCCTCTTAACACTTTAGAACTTCAACAGTAACACTGGATTAATCCCACCTTTTATATACTTTGGTATTAAACATGGTAAAGCTGCATCATTGCAATTTACTAAGTTTTTAAGCCAAAGCACTTCTGTTCCTAATTATTTTTACTATGATGCATAATTGATCACACAAGACTTCTTATAGAATACGGTGGCATCAAAGATCTTTTGTTTAAGATGATAGAATCAAACATTTGTGTATTTGTAGACAAATTGATACAACTAATTACTACACTGCACTAGTACTGTTTATCCCAAAATTTGTGAACCCTCTTTGTAAACGTATCTCGAAATATTTACACAAATGCACTTCTCTTTCTGTAATTCAAGCATAACAGACGAGAAGAACAAAAGTAATTTCCTGGTTATACATATTATTTACTCAGAAATAAAGAGGTCCATATAATCGTTTTCTTCTATGGCCACTTCTTGACTGCAAATTTCCGCCTTTTTTGACAATCGGTCTTGGGAACAGATCGTCGGGGTATATAAGCAAAATAGTACGAATACGACAGTAAACCAGTGGCACAACAGCTGATGGGGGCCCACAAGGTTAGTGCATTCCATTCGTTTATTTTTTTAGAAATCAGGGAAATCGACAATAATAAGAAATTTAGCAGTACCCCACTATTTTGTTTCTTACCTTGTGTTTTTTCTAGTATTCATGTGGACCCAGGATCCACAACTAGAGGTTCTACATCATTACTAGCCCTGAAAATATGTACCCCCGTTGCAAACACGGGGAAATTAAGGTCCATCGGTCAAATGCCTGTGCTTTGTAATATAATCTGTACGTGCAATTGTTACTTGCCGTCTAGGCTTAATTGCTTTGTGAGATGTATAGCTTGGGGTTGGATAAAGAGTAGGTAAGTGCTATGGATTTCGTTACATAAGTCCGAAGGTTCGAATGATTAGTTTTAAGGTTCATTATCCAGATGGTCCACATTTCTGGTTCTTAATATTCAACTGTGGAATATTACGACACATTAAAAAAAAAATTTATGTTCTTCTCTCCGACTTGTTCCTTTATGAAGCAGATTTCATGCTAGGACTTTTCATGAAAAACTGATATAAGCTAGCCTGGTCCTTTATTGTCTCATTCTGCTATACAGATGATGTCCAAGGTTTGTGGGGGTGGCTCAATGAGTTAGGTCGTTGGAACTAACAACTCATACAATCCTATCACCAATATGACGTGGGTTCGCGCCCGGCTTTGTAAATTACAAAAAAGGGTGCACTCGACTCGCAGCCGCAAGTGATAAAGTTTACCAGTTGCTTGCCCATGGTCGGTGGTTCTCTCCGGGTACTTCGGCTTCCTCCACCACTAAAACTGGTCGCCATGATATAGCTGAAATATTGTTGAAAGTGGCGTTAAAACACCACAAATCAAAATCAATCAAATCAAGGTTTGGTGCCTATGTTGATGATATCTATCCCATTCAATTTGAGATAAAGGCAAATACAATCATGTTTGCTCCATACCTTGACATACCCCTACAAATTGACAATGAGAGCCGGTTAAGAACGAAACTTTACGACAATAGAGATTATTTCATTTTTCCTATTGTGTACTCTCAATTTATATGTAGCAACATTCACGAGAAGCATCTGCATATGCATATATATCTCTCAGTTGATACGATATACCACAGCTGACAGTTCCTATCAGGATTTCATTGAAAGGAAGTTGCTCTTAAAAAGGAAGCTACTGAAACCACAGGGACTCGGTTAATGGACATATTTATTTTAATGATTTTTTAAAATTATTTTACGTGTTTTTCCTATTTACTGTCTGTTTTTATTAGGCAGTGACTATTTTGCCGGCTCCGGCAAAATAGCCTCTTAGGTGCTATTTTGCCGGCTCCGGCAAAATAGCCTTCTTAGTGCTATTTTGCCGGCTCCGGTAAAATGGCAATTAAAATAGGGATTTGCTATTTTGCCGGTCGTTAACATATTAGTTTTGATATTAAATATTATTTTTCTATATTTATGATAATAATAATAATTTCTATGCAAATTAAGGGTGACTGAAGGCTAATTATAATGATTGTAAAAACAATGCAATAGTCGTATTTTGCCTGCAGGATAAATTTCATACAAGTATATTTTGGTGAGATGCTCTCAGTATAATCAATGTTAGAAATCATTTGAGTTTAAAAATGGAAGGCGACACTTCGTCGATAAAAAAAACTTGAACTAAATACGAAATTCAACTCACATGAGGCATTAAAACAATCGTTGACACAATTTGAAAAAGACAACTACATTCAACTGTGGAAACGTGATTCCAGGACAATCAAATGTATGAAGACTAGAGCGCCTAATAAGAACTTTAATAACGATTTAGTCTATGGTGCCTTAAAATTGTGCTGTGTTCATGGTGGCAAAGATCACAAAACATCGTCTACTGGTAAGTGTATCAGGTCAGTTTTCCACTAACATAAATATTACCTTATCATCCTACTTATATCCTAGAAAGTTACTGTAAATAGATTACATAAATAATCCAGTATCTGCTTTTAGACCAAAAGAACGGTAAGTGATAGACCCGAGAATAGTGAAGTAATAGAAACAGAGAGAGACGACAACCAACTGGAAGATCAGATATTAGACTCCGACCAATTGATTTCTAACATAGTTTTACCACCTACAATGAAAAAACGTGGAAGACCGAAAGGGTTAACGCAGACTATTATATAGGACTCCCGAAAAAACGTGGAAGACCGAAAGGGTTAACGCAGACTATTATATAGGACTCCCGAAAAAAAACGCGCAAGAAAGAATAAATCCGTTCCATTTGACCAAAAACCGTCTCGAGAAACCTATTTGATCATGTTAGAATGGTTTGTGGGCAAAGATATAGCAACTTCAGCGTTGAATGATGGCCTGTTAATAAAGGAAGAACACGTAGAAACCCGTCCTGAAATGGTGTCTAGTTCATGTCTTGACAAACTATATATATATAGCTAGTGAACATAAAGTTGATGAAGAAGTATTGCACAGAAGATGGGTGGTCATCAATTGAAAGTGTTTATTCGGCTACTGTTCGAAATCATGTGTACATATGTAATATTTGCAAAGGCGATGCCGATGAAAAAGAGTGAAGTGTTATGTGTAGTTCTTGCCTTGAAAGGCAACACCTCACACGTGCAAGACTAAAGCATGCACCAAAGACAAAACATTGGTTCCGTTTTATCTGTAAAGTGTAGTTCTCTTGATAATAACATTATATGCTGATTATCAAATCTTTTGAAAACCCTAACGTGCTTTACTTCTAAATGATGCACGTATCACAGGGGTAAACATTTACAAAACAAATACTTTATTGTCAAAGTTCTTTTACTTAACATAATTGCACATTTTGTTAAAGATTGTTCTGTTTAAAGTCAATCCCTGTGATACGTATGTAACTATATAATTAAGTTCATATTGACTATATCTGATAAAAACAAATTTAAATGAGACAGCTCTTTTTTATGGTAAACATTTTAATATTTTGTTATCGTATATTTTTAAAAGTATGCTTATCTTAATTGAAATATCTCTGAATTTTTAAAATTATGTATCTTAATTGAAATATCTTTGAATTTTTTAAATTATGTATCTTAATTGAAATATCTTTAAATTTTTTAAATTGTGATGTCCAGAAATATGTATTTTTAAACTTTTGAAATAAAAATAAAATAAACTTTTTTATGTTTTACTTCGGAAAGAAATGTCCACACCACATGACATAGCAGATAAATTGTGATACCCAAATCTGTAGAGAAAAAACCTGAAACTTTCTACACTATTCTCTGTACCACCAGTGCAACCAAGCCGCTTGATTTTTTGGATATGGGAGGTAGAATAACAAACTCAATATATATCCCATAAATGTCATTTATTCAAAATGACGATAAGTTTTAATAATGTGAAACAATACAATGTAAAGATCAGGGAGTGCAACAAAAATAAGAAACATGCAATATCTACATTTTTTACTAAATGTATGTCCTTCACTCCCTGTGAAATGAACAATACTCCCCGAGACAAAAAAGGGTTGGCACTTAAAAACGGCCACTCCCCGAGACAAAAATCAAATTAAAAAAGGGGTTGATGCAGGTGGCTATGTTGGGGTGGTGGTGGGAAAATTTCATCAGAGTCACAACAAACGTGACCTTTGGCCAAAGCTTTCTTAAAACAATGCTGTAATGAGCGTAATCCAGCCTCCTGATTGGTTGATGTAATAAATAAACCAATTAAAATTTATTTTCTGAAACCCGATATTCAAATTAAGGTATCTCTATTACTAAGTAAAATTGCTTGTGCTTAATTTAAAAATTTAAATTGCTAACTAATGTATTCAAGCTATTGCATAAGAAATCTAGTATTCTAACGATCAGTTTCAATTATCTCCCTTTTAACAGTTGAGTCCTCTAAAAACATAAAGAATTTTATTTTAGAATAAACTGCATTTTTAAATAATTCATGTCACACAAACTTGTATCCCATTTGATTACGTACGGCAAAATAGCAAATTCCTAGTTAAATCACTATTTTGCCGGAGCCGGCAAAATAGCACTAAAGGGGGCTATTTTGCCGGAGCCGGCTAGCTCCGGCAAAATAGCCATTGCCTTTTTATTAAATCATTATCGTTAGTACCTAGATTTTCATGTTTACAGTCAATGCGCAATATACTATCCACATCCATATACTAGGTTTTTCTTAGTATATATGGATGTGGATAGTATATATATATTGCACATTGACTGTAAACATGAAAATCTAGGTACTAACGATAATGATTTAATAAAAACAGACAGTAAATAGGAAAAACACGTAAAATAATTAAAAAAAATCATTAAAATAAATATGTCCATTAACCGAGTCCCTGTGACTGAAACAAATGTTCCTAGTGATTACGTTGAAGACGTCACTTCGAAAGTTAACTTGGGTAACCGTTAGGGAATATCTTCTTCATAGATGACCACTAACATGTTCGTATTTCCTAGTCACAGTGCCACCCTTCTGAGCGTTGCTCTCATGACTTATCACCGGATGTGTAACAAGAGTAGCACGACGGTCGCCACTAGTGAAGCGGGAATTACTTACCCTTCCGGAGTACCTGAGTGCACACCTGTTTTAGTGGGGTTCATGTAGCTCATTTTGTCTAATTTTGTATTAGCCTAGTTAGTTCACTTATTGTGATGTCCACTTAGTTTCCGCAGAAAATGATGTTTGGTTCATCTTTACTCCCATTTGTTTTGTAGGGATTCATGTATTTTTGTTATTTGTATTTATTTGAGTAAACTCGTGTCCAACATGATTTTCATATTACATGACTTTCGTTTCATTAACAGTAACACGACTGGTGACACTAACGGAGCAGTAACTGCTTACCTATCCAGAACACCTCCATTCATTCCGGATTTTAGTGGGGTTCACGTTATTCAATCTTTAGTTTTCTGTGTAGTGTGTTTTGTCAACATTTGTTTGCCTATTTGTTATTTTTCTATAGTTATCTTTTATTTCCTGCCCTTCTTGGATATACAGCTTTTGACCCTTTGGTATCTTAATACTATTCTTGTATATTTTTAGGTATTATGTTCTGTTGTAAGTTGTTGATCTAATTGTTCTGATGTAAATAGAATTATAACATGACCTGCTTCTTTCACTTTGTAGACAAACGAGCGATTTATCGATGGTATAATCTCATTCGCATTTGCACCTGGTGAAGGTGATTGACTTTTCTATTGGCAGCATAAATTGTGTGCAACATTTTCGGCAAACGTTAATATAAATTACTGTCTTCCAATCAAAGTATACTACCGTATTTGTACTCTTAAACATATCAGAATTGAAATAAATCATGGAAGCCAGAATGTGTTTTGAGTTTTAACATGGATTGATGGATATTAGTAAATTTTATCCTTTGCTTCTGGCTCAGGATACAATACTAATATCCGACAATCCATGTTAAAACTCCCAACACATTCTGGCTTCCATTATTTATTTCTTAAATATCATGTACGTTAATGGGTAAAATAGTGGTAAATTATTAGTTAAATGGTATGCATTAGTTTGCCATACATTAATTTGAAATACATGTCTTTCCCTTTCTTGTTGTTTTGTTGGAAAAGGCAGTTACATGGCTTATTATGTAGGTACAATTTTCTTTTTTGTTTTTCGATGTTATGACAAGAATGTTTAAACAGTTATGATCAATTATCTATCAATATCAACAAAACGAAAAACTACATCTCTCCTCATATCACTGAACACAAACAAAACCACGACACATACTGAAACCCATGCCCTAACTTAGGAACAGTGGATACATTAAACCTGATAACGGAACTCAAAAACTCTTGTTAATTGGATCTCCAACAGTAATGCATATTTTGTTTGCTTTGTCTATTAAGTAGCAATAATGAATTAAAATCATATACAATTGTTTAATTGCTGTCATGTTCTTGTTGCAGTGCATGCATACAAAAGAAGTCCATTTTATAACAATAAATTGTTTATTTTACAAAGTCCCAAAATGTAAATATGTTTTGAGAACAATCATATTTTATTTTATTTTGAATATAACTTTTAATTATCATAGGAAGTTGATGTAACTTGGATTGAAGAAGTTACCTGCTCCAAAGTACAAAAACATATCAAACATTTTGATGCTAACAGAGAAAGAATATGCTAAAATTTATGAAGAACCATTTTGGTCCATCCTGACAATGCTTGACAAATGTAAGAAAAGTTTGAAGACACCAAAGTGGTAATCATAGAAGGACAGACCATAAAATAGACAAAGAAAAGGGACAAAAGGACAAACAATGATCTACAGAACACTACACAAAGTGGTAATCATAGAAGGACAGACCATAAAATAGACAAAGAAAAGGGACAAAAGGACAAACAATGATCTACAAAACACTACACAAAAAAACTAAAGATTGAGCAACACTAAGCACTGGGGGTGAACTCAGGTGTGTTAAAAGGGTAAGCAGATCCTGCTCCACGTGTGGCACCCGTCTTGTTACTCTTGTTACAAACCCTGTGATAATCAAGAGGGGAAGGTGTGGTATCCCATTCAACAGTGTAACCTCTCCACATTATTGAGCCTGTCTTAAGTCATGACCTAGATTTCCATACATAAATGCCATGGTCTTTTTGCTGTTCAATAACATGACGTGAAAGGTGGTTGTTTGTTGTGTTTTTTTAAGTATTGGAGGAATTATTGACCAGCACTGATTAAACTTTTTTCATAATTCAAATAAATAAGAAATTAATATTCATAAGACTGAAATAATTTTATAATTTCCTTCAATTTTTACACAGAGAATAAATAAATATTTTAATCAGTATTATTACAAATATACAACTTCACATACACTTCAGAAAATGTTACATGAGAAATATTATATCTATGAAAAAAAATGTAGACATAATTCTTTGGATAGCAAAAGTTCATCAAAAGAAATTGATCTAAGTTATACAATTCAACAAGAAATCTGATCAATGGCTTCCCCCCCCCCCCCAAAAAAAGCTAACATTAATAATATAAAAATGAGAAAAATAGTAAGTTAGAACTTTAAAGTCAGCTCTACCTATAAAGAATTTAAAGGTTTCTCTGCAAAAAATACAAGATAACTTGTAGAACTGAACATATAAAACAAGGAAAAGCATCACAAAATTAAGGACGGATTTGTTTCATATCACAGCTTATAAAGGGAGATAATTTATTGTTATTGAAAATTTCTTCTCACTGAAATTGTTTCAACACATTTTATAAATCATGGAATGTATAATTTCTTCCTTAAATGGAGTTTTCCATGTGACACAGTCTATAGTTAACAGGGTATTTCTCACACTCCTAAAAGATATTTTTGATTTGGACTCGTTTAAGAACTTTTTAATCTAATAAATCTAAATTTAGTTCTGTCATGTCCCACATTATGAGTGAATTCAGCCCCCCTCCCCCACCCCCTTCCCCACTGTAATTCCATTCCATACACATCAAAATATTGCTGTACCATTTCACAGTCAACAGAAGTAAGTGCAATATTAATTCACGACAAGTGCGAAAAATATTGATCTGAAATCAAGTTGACACAATAAGTACATAGTTATCTCCCCTAATTCATTCACAATACTGCATGTTCATTAGTTGTCCCTACTAGACCATTCCAGGTTTAGCATACATTGGCAGATGATAATAGTTATAACTGAGAAAGTTGAGAAATCTGGTATCTACAGCACGTTTGGTTCCTGTTACTTGATATATCTTCATCAACTGTTGTTTCTGGGATTCATTCATCTGAAATGCAGAATATTTGTGATAAATATCATTTAAATGACACAAGAACTATATCTATTTCTAATAAAAACATAGATTTCTAATTAAAAAAAACCCAACCATATACAAAACACTACACAGAAAACTAAAGGTCGGGCAACACAAACCCCACTAGAAACCGGGGTTGTACTCAGGTGCTCCGGAAGGGTAAGCACTTCCTGCTCCACTAGTGGTACCTGTCGTGTTACTCTACTTACAAACCAGGTGATAAGTCATGAATGAGGAAAGGACCGGAAAGTGTTTACGACAAGTGGAACATATCCGTGGTCATTTGTGACACAGATGTTCCACAACGTTTAACCAAGTCATGGTGGCAACCGTAAAACTTCACGTGATGACTTCAACTTAACCAATAGGAACCCTTGGTTCAGTAGCTTCCTTGTTAGCAGCAACCCTCTATCAAGGAAATCCCGATAGGAACCACAAGCTCTGGAATACAGCATCAAATGAGAGATATATACTCCATATGCAGGCGCTGCTGGAATGTTGCTACATATAAATGGAAAGTTGGTGACTTGGTGTCTTTATTTGGCAAAGGAGAGCAAATAAGAATCATACACACAAACTTGGTGACTTTATTTGGCAGAGGACAATGAATGGGGGTTATACATACAAACAAGCTTGATGACTTATTATTTTGTAATTGAACTTCTTAGAAAACCTTGTTATATTGGAAGAAACCAATGATTTTATTATGATTAATATGAACTATTATTATAGGTAAAAACTACTATGTGGTGACCAAAATGCCACTACAAATTTACTAATGTTTTGTTCAAGTATAATAATATTGTATGTCTATAGAGTAATCAAGTTATGCTCACAGCCAGAGGAGGTATTCTTACTCAAACTTTCTTATCAAAAGACTGAACTAGTTAGAATTTTGTACATGCAGATGAAATATTACAATAATGTGTACATTGAAACTAATTTTGTGATATTGACAACATTTTTTTAATACTCACAGGAACATCCTCATCAATGATTTGTCTGACTTTCTCTTCTACTGACTCTACCCCTGTCTCCTGTAAAATTATATATTGATCTTGTCAAGAGCTGTTATTGTAACTAAAACATCTTCATAAAAAATCAGTCTGTATAATAGCAATGTCATTATCAATTAATAAAGTCACTAGTACATGTACAAGAAGAAGAAATGGAGGTCTAATGACAACTGATCAAAAACAAATTACATCATATTGTAAAATATTTCTGCAAGTATTATACCAGTATGGTGCTGTATTAGCATAAAAAATAACTTTTATGACTAGCCTGAATTTTAATTAAGAATAGCCATAAATAATTTTTTTTTACATTAATGCAGTGCCACAGACCAGAACACTTAAGTCAGATTTTTCTTACATGTTTCTAGTTTGCTGATATTAGTTACAGCCCATATGTCGCCCAACCAGGGCATATTTTTAGAAAGCTAAATAGTTTAATCATCCTTTTTTCTTCAAAATTCAAATAAGACAAATCGGTTATTTCCAGAATTAGGTAATTTATACTGCATTTAGTTTTACAATAGTTATTCCTTAATTAATTTCAGGTAAAGAGTCCAACTAACTGCAGAGTTTGTGATAATTGATTTCAATAATAGATCTTTTTTTCCATTCTTGACTTCAGCATAATTTGTTTTTCCTAAAAGGATATAAAATATTTGCCTAAAATAAAATATATCTACTTTTTATTTTGATACTAGAGTAAAAATAACTCCCAACCGTATTGGCCACAATATAAGATTGCAAATTTAACATTCAAGGGTAGAATATAAAGGCTTATAAATGATCAATCTAATTCAAATTAGATGGTTGTTCTATCTTTTTTGTTTTTGTTTACATTTCTTTCTTTAGAGATACACTTATATCTAACTACATCCTGTACAGGGTCACATCTAGGTTCATATTGTCAACTGACCAATCAGAGATCAGCCAACTAAATTTTTAAGAGTATCAAAACCAAGTACACACCTACAGATTTTGTCTGATTGGTCAATAGAATTAACTGTCTTACATTTGATTGGACAGTCAAATATGAATGAAAGGTTGCATGACATGATGCCAAACAGAATTTGGTTAGATGTTGTTAGTGTATGCAAAAAAAAACAAAAAACACATATCGGAATTTAATTACTGGTAAATTGAAAAATAATTGGATCATTACTACATTATTACTTTTCAATAAATACTGAGTAATTTAAATGGAACAGCTGGATTGTAAAGAATCATATAAACCAAAATATTTCTCTTCTGAATTTTTTGTTTAGCACATCTGTGTTTTCATTTAGTGATTTGCACACTGATTTATTGGATCAGGTTTTATAATGATTAAATGTAGATAAAACAACCATCAATCAACTTTGACTTTTGTAATTTGTCGTTATCCGGTGATGTAGGTGATGTAGTTTACAAGGAATGCTGGTGACATCGACACAAGCTGGTTACTGATTTATTTTATGAATTTTGTGTGCATTTTATTTGTTTAAGTTGCTAAATGCAAAATGCCATCAAATTTGAAAATATCAGTAACTTAATTACATCACCGTCTAGTTAATAATGTAGGAAAACTTCTGTAAATATGAAGAAGGTTAGTGGATTTTGTTATTGCATGCATTTCCATTATTACTGACTTCCATTCAAAATATAAGTTAGATTTTTCCTACTAGAATCAAAATAATTCATGGAAGCCATAGTTTGTATAACATAGGTAACATTATTTTCATTGAGGAGAGCTACTAGTAGCCTCTGGCTGTATGTAATCCTCTTGAAATAAATAAAGAATTAAATTAAAATTATTTTCGTTTAATTTAATCATTACTTTTCTGTAATTTATGGTAGAATGCAAACTTTTCATTCAGGGAGGTAATCAGAACGGCCAAATCATTCGGTATCCATAGGGCCACATTGATTTACAAATTTACTGTAAATGCCCTATTGCAATCGAAATAATTCGCTTGGTGTAAAATATCAACAAATATAATGCCTCCCCATGTTAAAATGAGCATAAAACATGACATGAGAGAATTATTTCTTAAATGTATAAATATAGATTTTCCTTCTGTTATCAGTGGATTACAATATTTCTCCACCTGAAATAGTAAAAATGTTCAAATTTTAAAGTTCAAGGAGAAATATATCGTAATTCACTGGCAGCAGAAGGATAATCTTTTTCTCCTATGATCAAAACGTAAAAAATATTTTTACTTTCACTGTTGTTAATTTCCGTTGATGACCATCGAAATGAGATTGGCGAGAATTCTCACACAGATATTTAACCACTGTAGTGATAAAAAATATTTCGTAAATTTAACCAACTGGTTAAACACGCTAAGAACAGGAGAAAAGTTGATAATTGGTAGTAACCAAAATGAATATAGTTGAATGTAGTAGGTCTGTAATAAGCCGACAGTGAACAAGATATGTACAGTCCATGTGATGATTGGATTTTAATTGGGTCAGAATCTTTAAGCAGAGATCCATTTGGATCAAATAATAAAAATGTCTGATTTGTTTTGAAAAATATCTGTATTCCTATAATTTCTTGATTAAGACCCATCAGGTTATAATACCATTTCAGTGACAGCATGATTAAATATAGATAAATTTGATAAATACAGAAATCATAACACTCAACTTACATAATACACAACACAAGCTATCATCAATAGGTTCAGAAAGTGTTATGATCAGATCTATTTTAGATTTTCTTGGCATGCCTTCCTCCGTAAACACATTATAATCATCAGTTCTATTTGTTTGCTCTTGTAAATACCGTTACTCTGAGGCATTCCAGACAAACAAGAAGTAATGGTTTACAATGCATGTATAAGATACTACAACAACAAGAACCACTCATGTGGAAATGTCAACCTCATGTAATTAAAAGATCCATTTTGTTTATCAGTTATAATGATAAATTAAACCACATAAAGGGAATCAAATTTACAGAATGGTAAAAAAAATATGAACAGTTGGTTTTTTTGTGATGACCTTGAATAATTTAGATTTCAATAATTTTTGTTGATGAAAAATATAAAAGAATACTGGGTTAACAACTTACAGGACTGTTGCTGAGTAATTCTCTAACTTCATCACGGAAATCTGTAAATCTGTCGTGGTACATTGCCAGACACCAAGTTTCCATGAAATATCTGTAACAATATAATAATAACAGTATGATATTCTCGAGTTAAAGTCTACATATATAAGTTAGCTTGAATATTTCAGAACAAAATTCTTCAATCAATACACTCTTTAAAATGCAAATTATCTGAATTGGCAGTGTTAAACATTTTCTTTTCAAGAGAAAAAAAACCATTTTGGAGTATTTGATGGTATGTTTATATACATACAACTTTTTCCTGCCAATAACACCACCTTTTTCTTTCTATAAATATATATACATATAAATATACAAAATATCACAGATAATGTCAAATACTTCTACAGTAGTACCCCTTTATTAAGGAACCTCCCGCCAAATACTGCCCCTCTTATCAGACCAGATTTCAGATGAACTGAGATAGTAAAATACTACTATATTGTCCCCTTCACGAGGGCTCCCCCTCTTATTATGCCACTGTCCCATTGCAGAAGGGGTGGTTTTATAAGAGGGGACTACTGTATTCAATTCCTCCAAATTTTACTCACTTCAAAATACACAGTTCTATGGCATAATATAAATGAATGACACACAAAATATATGTACTTCAATTAAACTTGCCAGTTTGATAGATGCTTACACCTACTCTATAAATATTGGCACATAATGTGAATTGCATACAAAAAAAACGTAGATATTTGATTTTATCGGTAATTTGTTACAGTTTCCTTTGATCTTTACTACCCGATAAATTTAGTAACAACGTTCAGTTGACCACCTACTCGTGATACAAGAAAATATCAGCTGTTGGTCATTTGTCATGCGCGGTCTAACGTGATGTCACTAAACCGTTCATTCAAAAAAAGGTCAAAATACAACAATAAAATCACAAAGCTGCGTTAAATTGTGAAATTACCGATAAAAAAAATATTTGTATTAAAAAAAAAGGTCAAAACACAACAAAAAAATCACAAAGCTGTGTTAAAATTGTGAAATTACCGATAAAAAAATTATTAGTATTTTTTTTCGTTCGACAAGGATCATCAGGTCCATATCAGATTCGCTCTTCGAGTTCATCTGATATGGACCTGATAATCCTTGTCTTGCGAAAAAAAAATACTAATAATTAATATTAGTGTGCATAACATGTTTTCTGGAATAACCTTTATCAGGTATGCTCAAAGTCATAACATGTTTTCTGGAATAACCTTTATCAGGTATGCTCAAAGTC
>MJUT01041547.1:461999-486439 GCA_002080005.1 Gigantidas platifrons
TCAAAGTCATAACATGTTTTCTGGAATAACCTTTATCAGGTACGCTCAAAGTCATAACATGTTTTCTGGAATAACCTTTATCAGGCTCAAAGTCAAAAGATTAGATATCAAAATAATCAAAAAAGTATTCACTTACTTGTAAGGGGCCATCGTGGTTGTGATCGTATGGTAGTTGGATTTATAACTACCTATGCAATCAGTGCCTGTCACCACTAACGTTGTGAGTTCAAACACTGCACAGGTGAGGCATCTTGATACAACATTATGTGATAAAGTTTGGAAGTGACTTGCGACAGTATTACTGAAATATGTTGAAAGTGCCATTAAACACCATAGACCTAAATCTAAACCTAACTTACTTATAGAAGTCCTTGATGAGACCTTCATTAAATCTGGACACCATATTGTTCAAACATCTCTCGTGGAGTCCATAGAGACATATCAAATTACTGCATGGTATAGGCTGAAAATAAGTTTAAAATTGGTATTATACTTGGTGTAAGTCTGTTTGTCTTATACAATTTATTTATTTTACATTAAAAGACAATTCAAAGTGCAAATTAAATATGCATGTCATTAAAAAACATGTTTTGAAAGTGGTCAGGGCACATACATACGATCTGTTTTTTTCATGTATCATTAAATAAAATTTCCCTGAAATCTGAAATCACATGTCTATAGTTGATCAACAATGCAAAAAAAATTAACCACATTACCCCTTCATTTGAATACATTTGAGGGGGGGGGGTAAGTGAAGGAGTCTGCAATTACAATGTACTTACTGATTTAGACAGACAGGTAATGGTTTCTACATTGTTGTACTGGTTCACGTGGATACGGAAATATTCTGGACTTCCATCTGGTGACCCAGTCACATATTCCTTTCCCTAGAGAACATAATTTATTTTCATTTAATTAATTACAGGTACAACCTATTTGAATTCTTTAAAGTTTTTTTTAACATTGCTACAGCTTTTCAAATAATATTTTCCTACAGAATTATTTTTTCATAACTCTATTATGAAAGTGATGAAAAAATAACAATAACTCATAATAGAGTTCATAATGAAATTGAAAGACATGAGTAGGGCTTCACTTAAATAGGGGTAGTTCTGGTTTTACTATCAAATACATTGTACTGGTATATTCAACAAAATGGCTACATTTACAGAACAGAGAGGGGGTCATCGTGGTTGTGATCATATGGTAGTTGAATTTACAACTACCTATGCAATCAGTGCCTATCACCACTAATATTGTGAGTTCAAATCCCGCTCATGCAAGGTGTACTCGATACAACATTATGTGATAAAGTTTGTTAGTGACTTGCAGCAGGTCTGTGGTTTTCTCCAGGTACTCCAGCTACCTCCACTAACCTCCAAGATATAGCTGAAATATTGTTGAAAGTGTCATTAAAAACACCATAAGACTAACCCTAACCCACAACAGAGAGCTCAGGGTGAAAGTTTTGTTGTACTGGTAAACAAAATGTATGAAGACATGCATGACTGGTTACTAAAGTATGCTACCCTATTAAATAAATCGCTGCAATAAAATATGAAATTGTTTGTAAATTTGTGTCCAATTATTTAATAATTGTCTTCTTACTAGAACAATCAATGTCTCTTAAATCAAGTTACCATTTATAAAAATCATGCTTATGGCTTACAGCCGTTACAGGCATCAATTTACCACAGAAAGGAATGAGACGTAAGTATAGGCAGGTAAGAGATGTGCTATTGAAATTGCTGCAGATAATGAATGACTACATAAAATTTGCTATATACATGTATACTTAGACTTATACAATTCAACAATTTTGTTAGTGAAATATTAAATTTTACTAAAATAACTGATAGTCAATCACATGTAATGGCTAATATCTTCCAAGGAGATTGGATTTAATAGACATTATTTTAATTTTGGGGATACTATGAACATCAACCTTTGGTTTTGATGTAAAATATAATATTAAATGAGATAAATAGTATCTTTCACCCTTATAAAGGTGTGATAAGATCTTCTAACACACGGGGACTCAAATTTTTCTTATGTAAAATACGAAACTTGCATATATTGAAAAATAAAAACATTTGAGTTTGAGGGTGTTAGATAGCCTTTTCTCACTAATGAGACAGCACAGTTCCTATTTTTAGCCGTGTGAGATATCCTTGTCTCAACCCGTGGGTGAGATAAGAATTTCACGCTACTTTTCCCGTAAAAATGTTTCATTTCACAAAATGTCATTGTATCAATAAAATCGTTTAAATATTTACGTTTTGTGTATTTATATAGTCAGACACTTATCAATTGCCCTCGAAAATTAGGTTACAATAGAAACATGCATCCCTTTCGCATCAGAATATCAAAAACACACGCTTACACAAATTAAGGGGAAATAACTCTGTTTGTTTACA
This sequence comes from Gigantidas platifrons, assembly GCA_002080005.1. Taxonomy (NCBI): domain Eukaryota; kingdom Metazoa; phylum Mollusca; class Bivalvia; order Mytilida; family Modiolidae; genus Gigantidas; species Gigantidas platifrons. Next base: position 464,417 of record MJUT01041547.1, read on the forward strand.
TCGTCTGCTAAAAGTGCATAGCTGTAAAATAAAAATATCCTTTTGTTAAATTAGTAAGAAAAAGAGTCAAACACTGGTAAGAGGGCAAGACGGAACAATCTCAGACACCCACGGGAAAGATTTCTATTGGTCTCCAACTCGGCGGAACCTCGTTGGAGACCAGAAATCTTTCCCTTGGGTGTCCGAGATTTTTCCGTCTTGCCTTCTTACCGGTGTTAGATCCTTTATGTCTCATTAAAATAAGGGTTAGGTTATAGTGTTTCATGCCACTTTCATCAACAATATTCCAGTTATTTTGTGGTGGTCAGATTTTTGGGTGGAGGAAAGCGTAGTAAATAAAATAAGATTGACACTTTGTCTCTCATGCAACATTTTTACTAGTAATATAAGCATGGCTAAGAACAGGGGGTGTAAGATAAGCTGATCTGACACCCTTAGCAACCATAAGATTATCCTGTCTCTAGACACCCGTGAGAAAAATTTGTCTATAAAGAAATTGAGAGTTTGTGAGATACATTTTAAAATGGCATTTTTTGGGGAGAAATTGAATAAACAAGTAAACTGTACCAAACCAAGAATAAATGCCTTACATAATCATGTAGTGCCATCTGATCAGCTAAAGGCATATCTAGTCCAGGCTTGCCGATGTGAAGGTAATTATAACCTCCTGAAAAAAAAGTTCAAATATAGTAACAGTAGAACTATTTTAGCAAAGATAAACATAATTGTACTGCTCATGTTTATGTTGTTGTTAATTCTTGTGATATTGTTTGATCTTTTTGAGTGGAAGATTCAGTGCAGGATTTTTATCACTTCTTTATATCTGTATTGTCGTTAGAGATTCAATTAACAATATGGGTTGGTTAGGATCCCATTTCCCAGTTTAACCCTGCCATATTTTTGTGCCTGTTCCAAGCCAGGACCTGGATTTCCAGCATCATATGGCATGGTCTTTTTTTATGTTCAATGAGTTAAGATGAGAGGTGTTTGTTTGTTTTGTTGATATTGGTAGAATTGTTGACCATCATTGTTAAAAATTTCTCTTCATACTTAGTCTGTGTCATATTCATCATGTCGGAAACCAAATAAACACCACTGGTTTTATTGGAAAGATGAATCTAGATGATATAGTACTGCCATATCAATTACCTATATTTTTCATTATCCATAAAAATAACTGAAGATGTGAGATTCACTGAGCAAATATCTCTCTTTAAGCCAAGTACAAAAGGAAATAAATATCACATGACAAAGTGTGCAGTTTTATATTGGCTGTTAAAAAGATGTATTTTAGCATGAAAATGTTATATTTTTTTATAAGCCAACAAATAGAACTCTGTGCTATCATATGTATAATTTGTGATTTAACAGTGAAACCTTTGTACAAGTCAGTCGATATATAACACAAAACTTTATACAGTCAACAAGTCAGTTGATGTACAACACAACTTTATAGTCAACAAGTCAGTCGATATACAACACAAAACTTTATACAGTCAACAAGTCAGTCGATGTACAACACAAAACTTTATACAGTCAACAAGTCAGTTGATGTACAACACAAAACTTTATACAGTCAACAGGTCAGTTGATGTATAACACAAAACGTTATATAGTCAACAAGTCAGTTGATGTACAACACAAAACTTTATACAGTCAACAAGTCAGTTGATGTACAATACAAAACTTTATACAGTCAACAAGTCAGTTGATGTACAACACAAAACTTTATACATTCAACAAGTCAGTTGATGTACAACACAAAACTTTATACAGTCAACAAGTCAGTTTGAGGGTGTTAGATAGCCTTTTCTCACTAATGAGACAGCACAGTTCCTATTTTTAGCCGTGTGAGATATCCTTGTCTCAACCCGTGGGTGAGATAAGAATTTCACGCTACTTTTCCCGTAAAAATGTTTCATTTCACAAAATGTCATTGTATCAATAAAATCGTTTAAATATTTACGTTTTGTGTATTTATATAGTCAGACACTTATCAAATGCCCTCGAAAATTAGGTTACAATAGAAACATGCATCCCTTTCGCATCAGAATATCAAAAACGCACGCTTACACAAATTAAGGGGAAATAACTCTGTTTGTTTACATCGTCTGCTAAAAGTGCATAGCTGTAAAATAAAAATATCCTTTTGTTAAATTAGTAAGAAAAAGAGTCAAACACCGGTAAGAGGGCAAGACGGAAAAATCTCAGACACCCACAGGAAAGATTTCTATTGGTCTCCAACTCAGCGGAACCTCGTTGGAGACCAGAAATCTTTCCCTTGGGTGTCCGAGATTTTTCCGTCTTGCCTTCTTACCGGTGTTAGATCCTTTATGTCTCATTAAAATAAGGGTTAGGTTATAGTGTTTCATGCCACTTTCATCAACAATATTCCAGTTATTTTGTGGCGGTCAGATTTATGGGTGGAGGAAAGCGTAGTAAATAAAATAAGATTGACACTTTGTCTCTCATGCAACATTTTTACTAGTAATATAAGCATGGCTAAGAACAGGGGTGTAAGATAAAATATGTATTCAACAAGTCAGTTGATGTACAACACAAAACTTTATACAGTCAACAGGTCAGTTGATGTACAACACAAAACTTTATACAGTCAACAAGTCAGTCGATGTACAACACAAAACTTTATAGTCAACAAGACAGTTGATGTACTACACAAAACATTATACAGTCAACAAGTCAGTTGATGTACAACACAAAACTTTATACAGTCAGCAAGTCAGTTGATGTACAACAAAAAACTTTATACAGTCAACAAGTTAGTTGATGTACAAAACAAAACTTTATACAGTCAACAAGTCAGTTGATGTACAACACAAAACTTTATAGTCAACAAGTCAGTTGATGTATTACACAAAACGTTATATAGTCAACAAGTCAGTTTGTGTACTACACAGAACTTTATACAGTCAACAAGTCAGTTGATGTACAACACAAAACTTTATACAGTCAACAAGTCAGTTGATGTGCAACACAAAACTGTATACAGTCAACAAGTCAGTTGATGTACAACACAAAACTTTATACAGTCAACAAGTCAGTTGATGTACAACACAAAACTTTATAGTCAACAAGACAGTTGATGTACAACACAAAACTTTATACAGTCAACAAGTCAGTTGATGTACAACACAAAACTTTATACAGTCAACAAGTCAGTTGATGTACAACACAAAACTTTATACAGTCAACACCATCAGAATTCTTATTAATAAAATAGAAATCTTTTATTTTGAAGATTTTTTTTAGTAAATTTACTAACCATTTTACTGACTTGGGTATTTTCATAAAAGATTTAGTCCACAAGTAAGGCAATATAATATCTATTCTAAGAAGACATTTGAAAGATGAAGTAATATGTTTTCAGTTGTAAAATCTATGCCCCCCCCCCAGAATTAATGGTTTAAAATACAAATTTACAGCTAATGTTCAATCTGTTTGAATAGAAGTAAAATATCAGGGGAAGAGTATTGTTTTATTTCAGTACTGGAAGTTTATGGTAAAAAAGCTATCTTGCATTCAATTCATGTTGGATCTTTTGAACTTAATTTTTAAAAGATGAAAAGATACTGCATCTTGTTTAAAATCAATACAGATTTCCACTAAAAATTAAAACAAGATCAAATGTGTTACCAGTAGACTGCAAATTCCTCACTTATCTAATGAATATTGAAAATATTTCTGCATTGAATAATAAATCTGCAGTTTGATATGATATGACTTGATGTACAACACAACTTTATAGTCAACAAGTCAGTTGATGTACAACACAAAACTTTATACAGTCAACAGGTCAGTTGGTGTACTACACAAAACTTTATACAGTCAACAAGTCAGGACCATTTTCCAGTTTCCCAGTTGTTGACTGATTTTGTCTGTTTATTGATTTATGAGTTTTGAATTTCCCTTTGGAAGATTGCTCTGTGTTCAGTAATTTTGTTATTACCCTTATGAAATATTACATAGAAATGTCATTTCCATCTTTTGAAGTTGGATTAAGGTCATGAACTATAGCTACCAGCTAACTTATCTATACCACTGTAGACAAAGTAGGAAATGATTAACATTGGTAGCAGGAACTCTTAAGGAAGTATGAAACATGACAAGAACAATTAATCCTGTAACAAATACAATACAAATAATACTCTTAATATCCAAAGTGCTTCAAAACTGATGCTGGTAATCAAGGATTAGGGTTAAGATTATGGTGTTTAATGCCACTTTTAATAATAAATATTCCATGAGCGGGATTCAAACTCACATCTTTAGTGGTGATATGTTTGGCTTGGGTCTATGGTGTTTAATGCCATTTTCAACAATAATTCAGTTATGTGGCGGTCAGTTTTATTGGTGGAGGAAACCAGAGTACCCAGAGAAAACCACTGACCTGCTGCAAGTCACTGACAATATTAATGACATAGAGTTGTATCGAGTACACCTCACCATGAGCGGGATTCGAATTCACAACTTTAGAGGTGATAGGCATTGATTGCACAGATAGTTGTAATCCAACTACCATATGATCACGATCACGACCATGACGGCCACTTGATGGTAATCAATTACATGTGAAATTTATAAAATGGATAGTAAGAGTAATGTATATTTCTGGCTTAAATATCAACTATCAAAATTGACCATAATATATAATACAACAATAATATATACATGTAAATACTAAACTTGGTCAATCTGTGGCAGTCTATTTATAATATAAACAACTTAAAACGATTGCAAATTGGTCATGATTTATCTTGTGTATTGGTATTTTAGACAAACTTATAATTCCTTAGTAGTGCTCATTAGACAAATAATATAAATTTGAGTTAACTATGTTTTTGAAGAAGACGAAGAAAAAGAAAAAAAACCAGTCTTAATTTGTGATGGTCCCATATGGTATATTCATTACTTGTCATTATAATTTGTTATTAAATCCTCTATTAATGAGGGGATGATTTTAACTAAGGTAAGCATACTGCAATACACTTCAAATATTTAACATTTTATTATCGTTAATGTATTTTAATGTCTTGTTGTTTTTTTTATTCCTAATGAAGTCTTATGATTTTTGTCTAAATCTTAGAAATAATGGAAAAAATAACCATTTGTAAAATAAAGGACAATTTTCATCAATAGAGACCACTAAAATGAAAGGATGTGAAACCACAAATATTGTCATAAAATGTAATTAACAATATCTATGATGACATACTTCATTAATTAATTTCTTTGAAGTTTAGAATATTATAAAAACAGGATTTTTTTTACTGTATCTTATTCAGTATTTGATATCAATATGATACAGAGAAATTTACAATTCTTTCTCATCTTGTCATCAATTTTTAATTTACTTATCTACTGCTTGATCAAATATAAAATTGATAAAAAAAAGTATGTCAATTTCACAATTTAAAGTAAAAAAAAAGAAACATCTTCTCACTTCAAACTTGTCTCCATCATTTTTGGAATTTAAATTTAAACAGCTTCTCTCAGGACAGTGTATAGTTTGATAAAGACATAGATATAGAAAACGTTATCAATGATTTCTACATTTTGCTTTTGGTTTTCAAATGTGATAATATCTATTACCAAGCAACTAGCATGATATTAACATAATAACACTGTTTTCTGATATGACGTTATGATGATGTCACTGACACCATGCTACTAAATCCTAGATAATCATACTATCATTGATATGCTTGACTCGAAATGGACTTCTCACCACATCCCACATATCTGGTTTCTCCTTTGATGTGATGCAATGCTAATGCTATATATTTGAGCCATAACTGAAAATAATTTGGCCAAGGTGTAATATAACATGATTTTTGCATTTAATTGCAATTGACAATTTCTTAAAATTTGAGAAGATATAAAATAATATTTACCTGCTAAGACACCACCTTGGATCTTTGGATTTCTGTATATTGGTATGAGATTAAGGGTTTCTTCTGGAGGTGCTGTCTGGGGTTCCATTGTAGGATCAAACAATCTCAGGAGCTCTGTAGCAAGCTAAACATAAAAAAAGATATATATTAAACTTAATTTCTGTACAAAAAAAACCCAACAAAAGTTTAACCCTTTCCATACATTTTACATGTATTCATTCTCTAAAAAGATTAAATTTGACTAAAATCCTCATGTACTATATATAGTGTGTTGTAGTAAGTTACGGAAAGATAAAATTGTATTTGACATCAATTATAAAATTGAAAACTACAGCATTTTTACACAAAATTAGGTGATCTACAATTACATAAATATTATCTACAAGTATTTTACATATTTATACAATCTACAAGCATTGTACATAATTATACGATCTACAAGTATTTTACATAAGTATATAATATACAAGTATTTTATATAATTCTACGATCTACAAGTATTTTACATATTTATACGATCTACATGTATTTTACATAATTATATGATCTACAAGTATTTTACATAATAATATGATCTACAAGTATTTACATAATTATCTGATTTACATGTATTTTACATAATTATATAATATACAAGTATTTTATATATGTATTTTACATAATTATAGGATCTACAAGTATCATACATAATTATATGATCTACAAGTATTCTACATAATTATATGATCCACAAGTATTTTACATAATTATACGATCTACAAGTATTTTACACAATTATAGGATCTACAAGTATTAAACATAATTATATGATCTACAAGTATTATACATAATTATACGATCTACAAGTATTTTACATAATTATATGATCTACAAGTAATGTACATAATTATATGATCTACAAGTATTTTATATAATTATATGATCTACAAGTATTTTATATAATTCTATGATCTACAGGTATTTTACATGATTATATGACCTACAAGTATTTTATATAATTATATGATCTACAAGTATTTTACATATTACATGATCTACAAGTTTTATACATAATTATATGATCTACAAGTATTTTACATAATTATATGATCTACAAGTATTTTACATAATTATACGATCTACAAGTATTTTACATAATTATATGATCTACAAGTATTTTACATATTACATGATCTACAAGTATTGCACATAATTATATGATCTACAAGTATTTTATATAATTATATGATCTACAAGTATTTTACATAATTATATGATCTACAAGTATTTTACATAATGATATAATATACAAGTATTTTATATAATTCTACGATCTACAAGTATCTTACATAATTATAGGACTTACAAGTATTTTACATAATTATACGATCTACAAGTATTTTACATAATTATATGATCTTCAAGTATTTTACATAATTATATGATCAAACAAGTAATTTAGTAAGCGAGTGTTGCTTATTGCCAACTCAGCAATTTTTCAGCTATATCACGGCAAGGACAAGTTACATATCAATGAGATGATGTACGTTTTGTACTAGACCAACACACAAGTTAAAATATTCATATTAGATTAACATTGACAAGGTTAGTGTTTTTTTTTAAAGACAATCCATACATCTTACTTAAAATATTTTGATTAAAGAGCGATAGCAGTTTTAAATAAAGGTTTTATGAGATTCAGACAGGGATTTCTTGTACCAAAATAAGCATGAAATGTGTGAACAGTTTGTGGAAGTAAATCATTTCTACAGTTAAAATTGATTCAGCCTGTCAATTCTAACACAATTTCTTATTTTGAATTGTTGCATTCAAACATTTAAGTAAAAAAACTGTATTTGTTTTGGCTTCTGGACAATTATCAGAGCAATTTTAATTTAACAGATTATTATTTGATGACACTGTAAAGTGTCTTAGGAGATGCTTAAAGACTATTAACAGTTGAAAGAACAACATACAACCAGTTCTATCAAACAAACATTACTGTATTACATAATCATCTCCTATGGAGGTTTTATAGTAATTAAAGAATTGGGGGTATTTTAAATAATTAATAATACATCTAAAACATTTACTGTATTTCATTTAGATATCTAATCAAAACAAATAAAATGATTGTGAGAAATCAGTATTTCTAAAAAAAAAATAAAATTGCATGTTAAACTTTGGATCCCAAAGGTTGGATTCCTGGAGCGTCCATTTGTAAATATTTGATCTTTATATTGCAATGCTTCAACACAACTACAACAGCATTTCCACAGTTGGTTTTTCAGACCGTCATTAAAAACAGTTCCCATTGTAGCCTATGTTTAACTTTAGACCCCAGGCCACAAACCCCATAGACCATTTGCGTAGGTTTGAATCTACATACATGTAATGTATTTCAATGATATTTCATGCCATATACATCTAGATTTTCAAGCTGGTGTGCATGAAAACAAATCTAAATTGTTTCTACATTGCTGCATTATTTTAAAATTTGGATACCCAGAGACTCATATACCTTGGAGTCTATATTTATAGAGAACTTGAATATGAATAACACAATGATAATTCATGTCATTAACAACTAAATGTACATTGTACAATTCAATTATTGGTACTTAAGAAAATGATTTTTATTTATGAGGGCACGGATGGCTCAGTGAGTTGGGTAGTTGGAATACCTAACAACACATACAAGCCTATCACCAATATGGTGCAGGTTCACGCCCGGCTTTGAAAATTACAAAAAAGGGTGCACTCAACAACAGCCACAAGTTATAAAGTTTACCAATTGCTTGCCTATGGTCGGTGGTTCTCTCCGGGTACTTCGGCTTCTTCCACCACTAAATCTGACTGCCATGATATAGCTGAAATATTGCTGAAAATGGCATTAAACACAAAAAAATAAAATCAAATCATTTACTTGTGATTTTTCAAACTTCAGTCTGTGTTCAACTTTGAACCTTAGGACTGTGGTCCATTAGACCCTTCATTTGGATAAATATGACTCTACATATCAGATAGAAGATATACACCAAAATACTGCATTATTTATATTATTGGGTTTCTAGAAGAAATTTCTAACTTAATTTTCCCCCTTTTAGGAATCTTACTGACCCATCTTCATAAGAGAGGGGGTATTTTTTTTAGTTAATAGAGAGACAAATGTCAGATGGAATGTGAGTTTATGGGTAATTTGTTACAGTTTCCTTTGATCTTTACTACCCGATAAATTTAGTAACAACGTTCAGTTGACCACCGACTCGTGATACAAGAAATTATCAGCTGTTGGTCATTTGTCATGTGCGGTCTAACGTGACATCACTAAACCTTTCATTAAAAAAAAGGTCAAAGCACAACAAAATAATCAAAGCTGTGTTAAAATTGTGAAATTACCAATAAAAGTATTAAAAAAAAAGGTCAAAACACAACAAAAAATTCACAAAGCTGTGTTAAAATTGTGAAATTACCGATAAAAAAATTATTAGTATTTTTTTTCGCTCGACAAGGATTATCAGGTCCATATCAGATTAGCTCTTCGAGCTCATCTGATATGGACCTGATAATCCTTGTCTTGCATAAAAAAATACTAATAATTAATATGTAAAAGTAGATAAAACTTGTAACTACAGTCAAAGCTCATGTCTAAGTTGAAGAACTAATGATTTTACCTTGCGTTAGCAGAGTAATTGAGTTATATGTGATAAAGTAGACTTCATGGGACTACACACTGACCATTTTTTGTTACTTCAAGTTATCCAAGGAAATAACTTAGTGGATTTGAAGATTTAACTGTAGTTCAAGAATACAAGCATTGACTGTAGTTCAAGATAACAAGATTTGAATGTAGTTAAAGATAACAAAAGTTGACTGTAGTTCAATGTAAGATGCATTGACTGTAGTTCAAGATAACAAGATTTGACTGAAGTTAAGATAACAAAAGTTGATTGTAGTTCAAGATAATAAGATTTGAATGTAGTTAAAGATAACTAAAGTTGACTGTAGTTCAATGTAAGACGCATTGACTGTAGTTCAAGATAACAAGATTTGAATGTAGTTAAAGATAACAAAAGTTGACTGTAGTTCAATGTAAGACGCATTGACTGTAGTTCAAGATAACAAGATTTTACTGAAGTTAAGATAACAAAAGTTGATTGTAGTTCAAGATAATAAGATTTGAATGTAGTTAAAGATAACTAAAGTTCACTAGTTCAAGAATACAAGCATTGACTGTAGTTCAAGATAACAAGATTTGAATGTAGTTAAAGATAACAAAAGTTGACTGTAGTTCAATGTAAGACGCATTGACTGTAGTTCAATATAACAAGATTTGACTGAAGTTAAGATAACAAAAGTTGATTGTAGTTCAAGATAACAAGATTTGAATGTAGTTAAAGATAACTAAAGTTCACTAGTTCAAGATAACAAACATTGATTGTAGTAAAAGATATAAATATTTGACTTAAGCTAAAGATAATACAAGTTGACTGTAGTTCAAGATAAAGAGATTTGACTGAAGTAAAAGATAAGAAGAGTTGCATGTAGTTCAAGATAAAGAAATTTGACTGTAGTTCAAGATAACAGGAGTTAACAAGTTCAAGATAACAAGAGTTAACTAGTTCAAGATAACAATTGGATGTAGTTAAAGATAAGAGTTGACTGTAGGTAATGTAACAAGATTTGACTGTAGTTAGAGATAGCAAAATTTTATTGTAGATCAAGAAAACAAGATTTGACTGTAGTAAAAGATAACAAGATTTAACTGTAGTTAAATATAACAAGATTTGACTGTAGTTAAATATAACAATATTTGACTGTAGTTAAAGATAACAAGATTTGAATGAAGTAAAAGATAACAAAATGTGACAGTAATTAAAGATAACAAGATTTGACAGTAATTAAAGATAACAAGATTTGACTGTAGTTAAAGATAACAAGATGACTGAAGTGAAAACAAATAACATGATTTGACTGTAGTTAAAGATAACAAGATTTGACTGAAATAAAAGATAACAAGATTTGACTGTAGATGAAGATAACCAGATTTGACTAAAGTAAAAGATAACAAGATTTGACTGTAGTTAAAGACAACAAGAAAGTAAAAGATAACAAGATTCGATTGTAGATGAAGATAACCAGATTTGACTAAAGTAAAAGATAACAAGATTTGACTGTAGTTAAAGACAACAAGAAAGTAAAAGATAACAAGATTCGACTGAAGTAACAAGATTAGACTGTAGTTGATAACATTTGATGAAATGTTTTATTAGTTACAAAAAAAATGCAAGGAAGTATTCATCAGGCACAGATGCCCCAAATGAATGAGACACAATGATTACTTGTGTTTAAGATACAACAATGATAACATATAAATGACTTTTAATGACCGAGCAGGAACACTAGTAAGGATTTCCATGTTGCTTGGTTTTGGTTTTCCACCTGTAAAATTACCTTATTATATTTTTTAATTCCTTATTAGAAATTTATTTTATAAAAAAAGGTCAATGGCAGTTTTAAAAAAACAACATATTTTCATCTGTAATGAAGTGTTAGTGGTAATCCTCCCATGAAATACTTTTTCTTTTTGATATGAATACAGTTATTCTTTACTGAAGTGATTACAATAAAGATAATTTCTCTAATAAAATCAATAATATCAATAACTAATTACATTTGTACATTATTTTATACATACTGGATTGTAAAAACTTTTGAACAACAATTGAAGATATATTTGACACTCTCTTTCAAAAATATGAACAGATAATGAATTTTCAATTACAAATAGAAATGATATATCAATTAATAAAATAATTTTAATTACAAATATTGGGATAATTACAATGGCAGATTAAAATTAACATGTGACTTTGATTTCTACCAATACCTTATGGAGCACATGATGAGAGAGATCTACGCCCACTATCAATAGGTATCTATATATTATCGTTGTCATGAATACTATTTTCTTATTTTTACCTGTATTTACACCTGTTCTTAAAGGTAAGACCACCTCAAGATTCATAGTAGTAAAAATAAACTCTTAAAATGTTGAAGACTTTATTTGTGCTGTTCTTTCCACCAAAATAACTTTTTTTTCTTTCTTACAAAGAAAAAGTGCTGACAAATATTGTAAAGGCAAATTTAAGTACTGTGTTTCAAATCATAAATATAAAAAAAGGAAAAAAAAGGAAAATAATATATATGTAAAGTATTAATAATCTCCATATATCATAAAATTACAGAATTCCTGTTAAATTGATATTATATAATATTAAATATCATATTACAATTTAAAGATATTTATAAAAAAAAATATCTAAACTTTTGACAATGAGAAAAAAATCTTTTCACACTAAGTCTCTTGTATTATTCTGATTATTTTGTACCTTAAGGCTACGCTACAAAGAATTTACAGGTAAAATTACTACTTCATAAGGAAGTTAAAGAAGATATGTCAGCAATATTTACACACGATATTGTAAGTTTACTTTCCTTAATTCAAACTTTTTTCTGTATAACATGAAAAATAAATATACAGGGTTCATCTGCATTTTGTTATAACATAAATCAGGACTGTGAAATTTGACAGTTTGTTAACGGTCATGTTTATACATTGTTTTTGCTGTGTGCTGGTCAATAATGTTGGCCCCTTTTGTCATTTAATGTTAACTGGTGGTCACACAAGTACCATGTAAATGTTTCATTCACATGTAGTTATGTTGTAATATCAGAATATATAACACTATTCACACTGTTCTATACATCTTTGTATCAACTGAACATGCACAAAATGTCATATTTCTGTCATACTGACATATCATATTAAATACAAAATTTTATATATTTGAATTTCATCTATTTGCCAATTAATATTCCAAGGGTTTAACTCTAAATATGACTAGAAACGTAGATATCAGATTTAGTTTGCACGACACGTTTCTGGAATAACCATTATCAGGTACGCTCAAAATCGAAAGGTTGGAAAGACAAATAATTTTAAAAGCTTTGGGAGCAAGTAAACCAAAGGGTCTAAACACGATCGCCAAAATCTAAAAGATTCTGCTATCATTAGAAATGATAAATAAAACCTTCTAACAATTGTATTTTTGAAATTTTTAAACCTACCTAACGAATTAAAATGTATTAATATTTTGCATATCGTACATTATTTAAAAAACAGTGAATTCAAAGTATAGATAAATACCCTTAATATCGTGACTTTATCTGAATCCAATCCAAAATAAACATTTCTAGAACAATTATTTCTCCATATACATATATACACAAGAGAATTCATTAATTAATAAACTAAATACATTTTGCAAATAAAAAACAAATCACATTTAAAACAATTTCATTTGCATCAACAATAAAAAAAAATTCTCATAACAACTGATATTGAAAGCATTTGACAAGTTATTGTATTTTTCTGTTTTAGACGAGGCTTCATCAGTCAACAAAGAAGGATTAAAAGTTGCCGTTTGTTTATTGTACTGCTTTGATCAGTGGCAAAAAAAAGCAATTACGTGACAAAAGTAATATTCTACCAGATCAATATGATTTAAAAGGGATCTATAGTATAATGTCATAACAAGATTTGTTAATTTCCATATCTGCATGAAATCTTGAAAGCAATGGAAATTATTTAAAATCTGTAAAAGTGCACAAAAAAACCCCAAGTGCACGACCCTACATAAAGCGAAAAACAATGGATACAACATCGAAAGTTTACATTTCATTAGAAGTTGTAATTGGAGCTTTTTCTATTGTGGGAAACGCCCTCGTACTACTGGCTATATATAAAAACATCAAGCTTCGTACCGTAACAAATACATTCATTGCCAGTTTAGCCTTAGCCGATTTATTGGTAGGAATATTGGTGTCTCCATTAGCAGCAATGAGTTATCTTGGACTGCCAAATAATTACATGTGGTGTGTGTTCACAAACTCTGTGATAGTTGTCTTTACTCAAATCTCAATCTTTAACTTATGTGCCATAGCCGTTGAAAGATTTATGGCCATTAAAAGTCCATACTTTTATCAAGAACATTTGACGATCAGAGTAGCTATCATCATAGTCATTGTGGCTTGGATAGCTGGAGTCATAGTAGGATTTGTTCCATTATTTGGTTGGAATCTTGGTCCTATGGCCGACAATAAATGTGCATTTGTTAAAGTCATAGACATGAAATATATGGTGTATTTCAACTTTTACGGCTTTGTGTTAACACCATTAGTGATAATGTTCCTTATTTATTTGTACATTTTTTTCATTGTTCGTCAGCAACTTCACAAAATAGCTGCATTAGAAGTCTTAAACCATAACGAACAGAAAAAACAAACAATGAAGTTCGCAAAAGAAGTAAAAGCAGCAAAATCTTTAGCCGTGGTCATAGGCGTATTTGCTTTATGCTGGTTACCAATACATATACTGAACAGTATAACCTTGTTATGTAGGGGAAGTAACTGTGTGTATCATATCAACCTTTTATTGGCAGCCATTTTACTTAGTCACATCAATTCTGCAGTAAATCCATTCCTGTATGCCATTGGTAACAGTCAGTTTCAAATTGCTTTTAAAAAAATGTTTTGTGGGAAAGGAGTGTCTTGGCATCATAATATGACAGAAGCAGAGATATCATTTATGGCTAAAAATGCAGCCAATGCCAAGGCTAAAAGGACAAATAATGAGTTTCAACCACTGAGTTCAGAATCAAAACCAACGGACAATTATAGCTCTTCTCAGTCAGATAAAGAAAACAATATTCATAGCTCTTCTCAGTCAGATACAGAAAACAATATTCATAGCTCTTCGCAGTCAGAAAAAGAATACAATACTGAGGCGGAAAAAAGTTCTCATGGAGAAAGAGGAAATTGTCATGATAATCCAGTGTTTTATATAACATAGAAACCTAGTTTTCCATAAATCACATTGATTCACAGAAAATCAGTGCCTAGTTTCAATAATATCAGACAGCAGTATATACTAATATAAAATGACAACAAACGAGTGGTTTAAACTTTATAAAATTTCAACTATAAAAATAACTTTCAAATAACTGTTACAATGTTTCAAACTTTATTTTATTTTTTTAATAAAAATAAAGAATCATGTTTCTTATTCGATCAGTCTTATGTCAAATATTCTTTGCATATTCATTTTTATTTGGAAACAAAATGATACCATTGGCATACCAATGGAAATATAATTTTCACCTATTATAAGAACCAGTCAGTTTTGAAAGCTATTTTTGGAAGAAAATTCACATCATTTTTTTTTTTAAAGTTGATTGTTATTTCTTGTGATCCAAGGTGTGACATTAAATACATCAAAGTTAGATGGCTAACAATTAATTGCTTGGTTTATTCTAGTTTCTAAAACTACCGGTAAATAATTTGTTTTTTAAATTAGCTACGTCTATAATCTTAATCAGTTTTATACTGATCTTGAACAGTTCTAGTTTATTGAACAAGAAAATCTGATGCACTTAAAAAATGATTGAAGTTATTGACAAATTCTAATTATTGAGTAATAACTTATTCAGTAATCCAAAATTAAAAATATCACAAAAACAAATTATGAATTATTTTTAGATATTAATCCCTTTGCAAAATTGGGTCACTGGTGTGTAATGCCATTTTCAACAATATTTCAGTCAGAGCGGCTATTTCTGCATAAAAACTATGTTCTCTTCGTTTTTACTTCCAGTTGTCTATAAGAGGGGGCATGTCTTATTTTCGTTATTTGTGTTTGTCTGCGTATAGTGGTGTCTAACACATATTGTGTTGTGTTTTTCTTCATCTTGTGTACCCTATGTTGCCAGTTTCTCTGGATTGTCCTTTTTTTTTATTGCCCCTTCGGTATTCTCTAACGTTTATTTATTGGTAGAGGGAATCCTATAAAACAAGGATTATCTGATAAAACCACTGGTCACTTACAAACTTCCTTACATCAGGTTGTAATGAGGACACCTTGACATGAGGGGAATATCAAACCCACAACTTTAGTGGTGATAGGCAACAAACAATAGGGGAGTTATCATTGTAAATTTGAGATACTTTAACCTAATTTATTTCTTAATGATTTTCATAAGTTTTTTATATGATATAAATAAAAACATAAAAACATTTAGGGTTGTACAAAGTACTTACTATAATAGCATCACTACTACAATACTGACACACAATAGTCAATGATGTGAAGTCATAGAACTTTAAACTGATGAAGCATCAAACTACACTGACATGTGCAGCATTGTTATCATTTGTTTACATTTGTATTTCATTATTATTGTTTGTTTACATTTGTATTTCATTGTTATTGTTTGTTTACATTTGTATTTCATTGTTATTGTTTGTTTACATTTGTATTTCCTGTGAAGATCCAATTATCAAGATGGGGAGGTTTGTGATCTTAATACCCAGTTTAATCCCACCACATTTTTGTGCCTGTCCCAAGCAAGGATCTGGATTTTCAACATCACATGTCATGGTCTTTTTTATGTTCAATGATTTGAGGTGAGAGGTTATCGTTCGTTTTATTGATATTGGTGGAATTGTTGACTATCACTGTTTGGACTTCCTTATCATAATCTATAATAATACTTATTAACTGAATTACATGTACCAAGTTCTTTAGTAAAAAGTACATCAAGTTTAACAATAGCAATAATTTTACAAGTTGAAAATATGAGTAATTAATAGACCTATGCTATACTACTATAATATGAGTAATTAATAGACCTATGCTATACTACTATAATATGAGTAATTAATAGACCTATGCTATATTACTATAATATGAGTAATTAATAGACCTATGCTATACTACTATAATATGAGTAATTAATAGACCTATGCTATACTACTATAATATGCAGTAAAAGAAAAATATTATTCACACAAAAGTAGTAGTATTTTTGGTGGCAAATTTCATTTCTGCAATGTCCTGTTTATCAGCTGATACAAGATAAATTTTACACCACCACCCTTTTCCCTGTCCCCACCTCCCTCCCCAAATCCCATCCCTAGTTAGTAATGAAATACATTTATTTTTAAAGAAATCTCAATATCAACGTAAGACACAAGACATTCATGTAATCCCAAAACTTGAAAGTATAAAAATGTATGTTTTGTTTATTTCCAACCTCAGAAAATAACAGACATCTTTCTTATTATATAGTTCTTCATTGACTTGTATTAAAGAAGGTTTAATAATTCTTTAGTGATAATTGAAAGATATACAATACTATTCATCTGACGGCAACGACTCAACATCAATAATAATATCTCTTGGGAGTATTATGTCATTTTTCTCAAATAATTAGGAACAAAATAATGTTATGTTTTTGTAATATATTGTCTTCTTAATGATTTATATGTAATGGAGAAGACCTTGTATGTAATAACTTGTGTCTGCTCAATTGTCTGTATAATTGCTTGACAATCAAATATGTTTTAAGTAATGAAACATATTAGTAATGAAAACATTGCACAATAGCTGTAATTACCAAATATCAAACATCAATGTAATTAACTAGAAATTTGAAAAATATTTTTTTTTTAAACTGGAGAAAGTGGAGCATTGTTATCCAGTTTTCCAATATTTAATATACTTCAATGAGTAATTCCTACTTGCAAATCTTTCTTTGATCAAGAGTTGCTTCCCTTTTCAGCAGGGATTCACTGATTTACTGTTAAAATCAAATTTTAAATTTAAAGACCTCATTATGTAATAAGGGATTTTCTCAAATAACACACTATTTCATCAACTGAACACAGACATGGCGCTACTATTTTAATTCAAATTACATGTCATTTTTCTAATGAAAACTTTGAGAGACTTTTTAATGTTTTCTTCTGCGTAAGGAAGTTATTAATAAATAGTTGAGAATAAAAGACAGATCCAAAATGAGTTAATTCTTACTTTAAACAAATTATAGCAGAACAACTTGTTCACATGTTCTGTAAAGTAACAGAATACCTGAGGTTAAATAATTAAGACTGGTCAATTGAAAATGAATTACTTGAATGGTTGAAGTAAAAGTAACCATACTGGCTGATGTAAAATATGGGTGACCACCACACTATGCTTAATCACACAAATGTGACATACGTACCCATCTTTAAAAAATGTTATAATCGGAAATAGAAAATAAAACCAAAAAGATTGTTTCTAATGCCTTTTAATTAAAAAAAATGTGGGTGGATAGCTTTAAAAAAAACATTTGTGATGACTTAAACTGGCAATTATGCTTCAAATTCATGTATTGTCTTTTATTGTATAAAAATATGTCGGATAAAAATTAACATACTCAGAGTTTATAAATAGAAATATCTATTGAATCTGAAAAATAGAACATTTAGACATTTCTTTATATGGCTTACCAATAGATCATGTAACTAGTCAAACACACAATAAACATTGTTTCCTTTTTAGGAAGAACTTACAATCATAACATCATAAAAGAAAAGGAGTTGCTAAAAAAAATTATAATGCTACATGAAATATTTATATGCATCATGTTTCAGTAGTTAATTCATTTCTCAACAAATCAGAAATATACGTTTTTATGATGGATGAAAATTGAAATGAACGTTCGTAATCGATATACAAATGTGAAAAGTTACATTGTTATAATTTCCATCTTTATTTCCTTTACTGCCTTGTGAATGTAGGTTGTATTGCCATAAAATATAGAGAAATTATCATGCAGAATGTTGAGGGCATTAGTCTGATGAACAAATAATAATGAGTTAGAACTAATATGTCAACAATAAAATAGATTACAGTATATAGTCATCAAGAGAGGGATGTGTAACACTTAGGACCAGTTACTCCTCACATTAATGGTAAAATCAATGACTGCTGCACTTTATATTATTATTGTTTGCTGGCAACAAATTGTAAAAAAGAATAAAATTACGTGCTACGAATTTCATCAGTAATTGGTTTTTCGCATTAATTGTATTGCAGTGTTATACTCTTATTTTAATTATCGTATTTGAAAAACAGCTGAAGTCTAAATTAAACGACTGAAAAATATATTTTTACCATTATCCTGTATGATGGGAAAAAAATGAAATGTAAATATCTAATTTAAAAATCATTAGTCAGAAAATGTATCATTGTCGATGTCAAGTTAAACGGAAAACTAACATACTTTATATGATTCAACTGCCAGATTTTGAACTCAGTTGAGGTGCTCATGATGTATAGGTCGTATATACATTTGGTTTGAAGTTGTTGAGGAACTATATTGCACTTGCAAAACTAGAACATTTTCACATTTTGTAACATCTCCAAAGGGGCATAACCCATAAAATATTTGATGAAAAATTATGTTTTTTTTTCGAATTAGACTGAGATATTTTCTCTATATATAGCCTAGATTCCACCAAAAAATAGTCATAGGCTGAGCTCAACTTCATTAAAACTCGACTAAAAGGTAATTACATGTAAAAGGAATCTTAATTCATCAAAACACAAAATATCCAAATAATATTCCAGTACAATCTAATTATAATTACTGTTTGTTGTATCTTTTAACAAAAATTGTCTTTGGTTGATTGATTTGATTTTTGGTGTTTAATGCCACTTTCAGCAATATTTCAGCTATATCATGGCGACCAGTTTTAGTGGTGGAAGAAGCTGGAGTACCCGTGGGGAGAACCACCGACCATGGCCAAACAACTGGTAAACTTTATCACTTGTGGCTGTGAGTCGAGTGCACCCTTTTTGTAAGTTACAAAGCCGGGCACGAGCTCACGCCATATTGGTGATAGACTTGTATGAGTTGTTAGGTAATCCAACTCATTGAGCCACCCGGGCACTTTTTTTTCTTTGGTGATACACTAACATCCAACAATATCCCATTTGGGGTCATGTCATATAACCTTTCATTCATCTTTGACCGTCCAATCATATGCAAGACAGTTAAATAAATTGACCAATTGGACAACAGCTTTTGGCATGTACTTGGTTTTGATATCTAAAGAATTAGTAGACTCTTTGCTGATTGGTCAGTTGAAACATATGAACCTTGAACTGACTCCATACAGAATGTTGTTAGAGATTAGTGTATTACAAAAGAAAAAAAAGAAACAACAAACACCTTATCTTAATTAGACTGGTTCCAGCAAATCTTACATGGCAATGATTCCCAGATTTCAGAGAAGACGAAAGTGTAAAATTTAGCATAAAGATAACAAAGACAGAGAGAAAGTAGATGAACAATAAATGATGTGAAATAATTCAATCAATTGTACTAAATGCAAAGAAATGTTCATTCCAACAGATATTAATGTTCAAATTAATATGAAATTAGAAAACAAACCCACATGTGGGAGTTAAAAAAACACACAATGTCAATAAAAAAATGGAATATCTATCAAAATAAACAAAAATTGACTCACTGGTAAAACAACTTTATGAAATATTATACAATTTCTGTCTTTTGATAAGGTAAATGTGTGGACTTATTGACTTTTGAAAAAAAAAAAAGATATTCACTGAGCTCAAAGGTCTTAGGGTGAAGTGAATATCATTTTTTTTTCAAAAGTCAATTAACACATATACAGAATCAAAAGACAGTGATTAATTTATTCTACATTTTGAATAAAAAAATGTATTCAATGCCTCAGACTTAATATTGACTGGTGGTAAATGTGACATGTTACTTTAATTAGAACAGGGAATTCTACCAGACAAGTTCTATTTTAAATTACTAACAAAAAGTAGCATGAGGCATTTAATGCCAGTGAATATTAAATCTGAGGCAATTGATACATTTTTTTTAATTCAAAAATAACTTTTAGCTGAAATCTATAATAATAGAATTTACTAATATAGAATAATTACAATAATTCTACTAAATCTCATTAATATCTAAATAGTTTGTTCTGCTGGGAAAATTTAAATCTGGGACTGTGTGGAAAATTAATTTGTCCAAGAATGCACAATGCATACAAATCTGTAAAAGTTTCAAAGGAAATGGA
This sequence comes from Gigantidas platifrons, assembly GCA_002080005.1. Lineage (NCBI taxonomy): Eukaryota > Metazoa > Mollusca > Bivalvia > Mytilida > Modiolidae > Gigantidas > Gigantidas platifrons. The sequence goes on from MJUT01041547.1 coordinate 485,311, forward strand.
TTTTTTCCAGGAATTGTATTCTGTTTGTTGTGTATGGTTATACAGCTTTTAAAAGTACACTTAGGTATAAATGGAAATTAAACAAGAGGCTCCCAGTATCCAGTACATGTGTAATCATTACTACATGTAATAACTAATATAATTTGCATATTATTTTATACTAGGTAAACACCTCATATTCTATCTTAAAGCTAATTAATTAATAGCCATTTAAATTTAGTAATGGAAGCCATTTTGTGGCAATTACTCCCACAAATAACTTTGAAAGGTATCATCACTACCAAGTTTATTAAAATTTTACCCATTTTATTAATAACCATGATTTTTTTTAAAGAATAGACCTAAAATAACAAACTTTACAGAAAACCCAGAAAAAAATATGCTTAACAATTAATTATCACAAAGTTACATTAAGATTTCAGTCTATGTCAGCACAAAATGAAAAAACAATTTTAATCTTAGTAATTATAGTGAAGATGAAAGATACAATTTTGAAAAGAGAAAAACGAATAACCATTTTACCAAGATCAGTCTTATCTAGTTCAGTGGTTTCAGATAAAAAAATATTTAGCATAAATTGTTGTCAAATATATCTTATATGCATAATTATCAAAACTATTAATTTCAAAAGAAAAGCCTGAAGTATTTTGATCACAAAACAGTAGCCATCTTGAAACTAGAGGCTCACATGAGCCTGTATTGCTCACCTGACATAACTAAGTCCTCTTAAGAATGTCTGCATGCCGAATACATCTAAGTTACTATTCAAATCCCATAGGGTTTTATGTTAAAACTATGTCTGCTCATGGCAGCCATCTTGGATGGAGGTAGTAGTCACCGGACACAATTTTAAAAGTATACTACCCAAGGACCATCCATGCCATATTTGCTTTAAATTGGTTGACTGGTTTCAGAGGGAAGACTTTTAAACAATTTTCCCATAGGTCCTATGTTAAAACTAAGTCGAGTCATGGTGGCCATCTTGAATTTCCGATCGGCAAACGATTCACAAATTTAGTACAGGATCACCCAATGATCATTCCTGTAAAGTCACAATTCAATTGGCTTAGTGGTTTCTAACAAGAAGATTTTTAAAATTTCGACCAATCAGAACACATTATGAGCCCTG
>MJUT01041547.1:487432-505455 GCA_002080005.1 Gigantidas platifrons
ACGACGGACGCAAAGTGATGACAAAAGCTCACATGACCCTTTGGGTCAGGTGAGCTAAAAATGGCATACCTAGTTTTGAGTGGACTATAAGAATAAAAAAAAAAAGAAAAAAAAAAAGGAAAAATAACAATTTTCACTAAAATATTTGAGCTAAAATACATAAGTTACATACGTGTTTCAGAAAAAAATAAGATTTTTATGGGTGTAAAATATGATTTTTTTTGTTAAAAAGATCCAATATATATCACCATAAAAAATAAATAAAATTGTATATGTCAAATACAAATATAAATATAAGTTTATCAATCAATTTCAATAACCTACATTTTGTAAATCAGTTAATTTCAGTTTAATATGTAGAATCAGTTACATTATTAATCTTTTAAATTAAACCTCATATATATGAGAGCAGTACCACCTTACAGGATCTCACATTCTCTCACCAAATAATCGTACATTGTTAAAAAAATGAACACTGTGCAAACCTTGAAATAGTACAAACAATGGTTAACAGCATAGTTATATACAAATCATACATTTACACAATGCCAGTAAGAAATGAAAAATTTTATGGTTTTCAAAAGCATTTCAAGGCACTTAAAAGTTCAAAATATAAAATCCAATTGTTAATAACACCCAATATAGAGATACATAGTCAAAAGACATTATTGTGAAACCTGTCTAAACAGAACCATGAATAAAACAGAACCCTGTATTATAATCCAAACTATAAATAAAGTCCCAATGTAGGAAATCTTTGTTAATTTAGCTCCTATAAACCTAACATCTGTTTATTACGAATGCAAAAGTTGAACCCAAGGAGGTTCAGTTTAGACAAGTTTAACTGTACTGACAATATTAATATACTCACATGAACACCAACTTCTTTAGAATTAAAGTTAGCATGTGTCCAATGATCAGCATGGTACTTTCTCTGAAACTTAGTAATAGTTCCTGCTCCACGGATAGACACATCATTTGTGTGGAAAGCAGCGTCAATTACTAACTTCCCATCATACACCAGGCAGGCATCATTGATTGCTGTAAAATACATGTAGTTGACTTTCTGTATAATAAGTTGGAGAACTACTAACATTGTAAATAACCACTTGTTGATCGAAGTACAAAATCTACTCAATATACTCACCCAGAAAACTCATCTAAGACTGATTGGTACACCACCATTGTATATTATTTTTGGGATTTCTATTTACTAAATTACAATTACAAATTTTTACAAGAAACTAAGGACAAGTGTAATTGTACAATCATACATATCGCCCACCACTTCAGGACAATTGAAACAGAAAGTCTACAACATTGAATGCAGCTCAGTAAAATAGAGTAATTATTGAGCTATATTTTATCTAATCAGGACTATTAAAAGAGTAGCTATTTGGCAATCATAAATCCCCGCTCTAAATAGAAAAAAAAAAGCCTTTAAAAATATGTACAAATACAGCGTAATAACTGACCAAAGCTTAAAGTTTCTGTTGGTTTTCATTTAAGACATTAAATAACTGGTTATCACAAACTTTGCTTTAAACTTGTTATTTGGTCCATGGCATGGTACCTAATTTTCAAGCTTAAAACACAAACTTTTAATTGCCAAAGTTTTAACTGGTTTCTATCTCCTATTATTTTTGAGATCTCATGAGATAACATAACAGGCATTGACAACTGTAAATCTTGATTGAGTAATGAACCTTGATTTTGCACTACCATTCATTCTTTCAATAACAGTTAATGAACAGTGGTTAAATATTATAGACCAATCATAGATATAAACCAATATTAATATACAGCTACTGAGACAGAGACCTAATTAATCACTAAAAACATTATTGTGAAAATGCTATTACCGTAATAGCTCTAATTTTTCATTGACTTAATTTTTCAACTATTTTCATTTTTGGACATTTCCAAATTTTTTTAATTTTCTTATTTGTCGACTACTCGTTGGGAGGAAATAAATTATATAACATATGTTTATTTGACATACAGTGATATACATTCTTAGTTGTATTTGTGGACCAATCACCAATGATCTAGGATATTGTTTGCACACCAATCACAGTTGATCAAGGATATTGTTTGTGGATCAATCACAGTTGATCTAGAATATTGTTTGTGGATCAATCACAGTTGATCTAGGATATTGTTTGTGGATCAATCACAATTGATCTAGGATATTGTTTGTGGATCAATCATAGTTGATCTAGGATATTGTTGGTGGATCAATCACAGTTGATCTAGGATATTTTTGGTGGATCAATCACAGTTGATCTAGGATATTGTTGGTGGATCAATCAGTTGATCTAGGATATTGTTGGTGGATCAATCACAGCTAATCTAGGATATTGTTGGTGGATCAATCACAGTTGGTCTAGGATATTGTTGTTGCTAAGAATTGACAGAGTCACAACAATTCATTCAATGATATTGTTTAACAGTCGACATCATCAACACTTATGTCATTTTCAGCACATAAAAAGATTAGCACTGCACATTGTTGATTCCATCAGAATCAGAAAAGTTAAAATCTATGTGTCACTTTCACTGACTGTTGTCAAACAAAAGACACAAATCATCATTATCATGATCCTATACTTGTCCAAGATTTCTTTAAAATCAGTATTATTGTGTAAAAACATTACCTTCATTGGTCAAAGAAAACACATGTTACAATATCGATATACATGTACATTGTTTACAGAAAAAAATGAAACATTGATTCTAAATAATTTGATATCATAATAGCAAATGACTTTAAAAAACAAATACCTCTGAATGCCTCATAATCTACAGCTTTCTTGTAGTAGGAGAAAAAGGCCTGGAATAGAAAATGTCAATGAAAGATAGTGAAACTATATCATAATAATAAACATTATAAATATAGTATCGTTGTACACCTGTATGTATACATTTTGTACAGGTAACATAAAGTTGACAACAACCTTATTAAGATTAGACGTTTGTTGTACTTTTTTTACATTTTCTTTTGACGATACACTAACATCTAACGACATCCCATATGGGGTCATGTCAGGGTTCATATTGTTAACCAACCAATCAGCAATAAGCCTATCAATTTAAACTGGCCATACACTGAGAGCTGTTGTCCAAGTGGTCCAGATATTATTTACTGTCTTAGAAATTAAGCTGTTACTCATTCCTAATCAATCTAAATTTCAAATAAATTATATTTTATTTATTATTTTCATTTTTTTTCTAAATGCTTTTTAGATTTTTTTTTTCAATAATAACACTCAAACTTTTCTTTAACAAATGTTTCTCTCATGTACACTGAAATCTACATTCACTCATGTAAAAAAATAAACTTACACCACATTCTAAACGTAATGGTTGTTTGTTTGTTGTAAAGCTAGCAGATAATATTTCAGTGACGTCTTCATTCCCATCATTCCACTGTGCTAGAACATGATCACTGTATACATGGACACCATTACTTTCTAGTGACTTGAGAACAGTACTATCAATGAGGGGGTTGTTAAAACATGTAGCCTGTAAAAAAAAGATCATCAGGTCATATTTATAGAAATATATCAATTAGTAAAGGTGTCAGACTTAGTGGGGGCTTTTAAACTCAAATCTTGGTATAAACATATTTTAATGGTATAACTGACATATATGAAACCTTAAAAACAAATAGAAGACAATAACTAAAGCTGATGGATATCCAGATCTTAGCTTAGAACAAGCAAAAATACATTAGTTTCATTTACTGGTGAAGCAAACAAATGGTATTATCAAACTAGAAGCTCACCTGAGGTTGTACCAACCACTTGGTTATCATTGGTATAAAGTGGATGAAGACCCTCCCTCCAACAAAAAACTAGAGGCTCAGATGAGCCTGTATCGCTCACCTGACATAACTAAGTCCTCTTAAGAATGTCTGCATGCCAAATACATCTAAGTTACTATTCAAATCCCATAGGCTTCTATGTTAAAACTATGTCTGCTCATGGCAGTCATCTTATTGGATTGCTTTAAATTGACTGACTGGTTTCAGAGGAGAAGACTTTTAAAACAATTTTCCCATAGGGTCCTATGTTAAAACTATGTATGCTGATGGCGGCCATCTTGGATGGAGGTCGGGTTCACAGGACATAATTTTGAAAGTTGACCACCTAAGGACCATTCATGCCATGTTTGCTTTAAATGGACTTGCTGGTTTCAGAGGAGAAGACTTTTAAACATTTTTTCCATAGGGTCCTATGTTAAAACTAAGTTGAGTCATGGCGGCCATCTTGAATTTCCGATCAGCAAACGATTCACAAGTTTAGTACAAGACCACCCAATGATCATTCCTGTAAAGTCACAATTCAATTGGCTTAGTGGTTTCTAACAAGAAGATTTTAAAAATTTCGACCAATCAGAACACATTATGGTCCGTGGCAGCCATGTTGGATTTCCGATCAGCGCCAAAAACAAAAATCTTGTATATGACCATCTAATGAACATTTCTGCCAAGTTTGGTTCAAATCTGTTTCGTGGTTTCAGAAAAAAAGATGAAAATGTGAAATTCCCATAGGGTCCAATGTTAAACTAAGTCGAGTCATGGTGGCCATCTTGAATTTCCGATCAGCAAACGATTCACAAGTTTAGTACAGGATCACCCAATGATAATTCCTGTAAAGTCTCAATTCAATTGGATTAGTGGTTTCTAACAAGAAGATTTAAAAATTTTGACCAATCAGAACACATTATGAGCCCTGGCGGCCATGTTGGATTTCCGATCTGCACTAAAAACAAAAATCTTGTATATGACCATCTAATGAACATTTCTGCCAAGTTTGGTTCAAATCTGTTGCGTGGTTTCAGAAAAAAAGATGAAAATGTGAAATTCCCATAGGGTCCAATGTTAAACTAAGTCGAGTCATGGCGGCCATCTTGAATCTCCGATCAGCAAACGATTCACAAGTTTAGTACAGGACCACCCAATGATCATTCCTGCAAAGTCACAATTCAATTGGTTTAGTGGTTACTGACAAGAAGATTTTCAAGGTTTCAACCAATCAGAACACATTATTGGCCCTGGCAGCCATGTTGAATTTCCGATCTACATCAAAAACACAAATCTGGTAGAGGACGTTTAAGAGAAGAAGAGTTAAATGTAAAAAGCTAATGGACGGACGACAGACGCTTACCCATGACAAAAGCTCACATGGCCTTTGTCCAGGTGAGCTAAAAACTTATTACTTTTATGAACATCAGAGCTTGAAGTCTCAGCCAATCAGGTCATATTACTGGTGCCCATGTTGAATTACAAATTACCATCAAAATAAAATTGTTCTTATGAGGTCCATCAAAAGAACATTTCTGCAAAATATATTTCCATTTGGAACATAATTAGTTAAAGATATATTAATGTATGCAGACAATGATGACAGACACAAAGTATTAACAACAGCCCACATGGTCCCTTGGGTCAGGCGAGCTGAAAAGCTTACATATGAACGACAACAGATGAAAAGTGACATGAATGAGCTAAAAACTAGGTCAACTTTAGTAATAGATCAGTTTATGAAGACCAATTAAGTCAATCAAAAGTGATAGCATTCTCTCAGGTATATGTTGTCAAGATCTTGATTACAGTATTGTTTAAAAATACAATAAGAACTTAAAATATTGCTCTCTTGTGGGATAATTTGACAAAAGTGGCCATACTAATTGAGCAATTTTGTAAACTTTCAACAAAACATAAATCATTCAGAAAACAAGCTGTAATGGAAGGATTTATTTTTGTACTTTTACCAATATCATCTAATTGAAGATATAATGATTACAATTTTTTTTACAGAAATCAATTTCTCTGAAAGTTACCCGTAATAAATTTAACAAAAAAAATAATAAAAACTGAAATTACTAAAGTCATTATAAGGAATCCTTTAATAATGTTGACAATTAGATTTTAATTGTAAAATTAAAGTAAAGTTGAAGTCAGCTTATAGAAATACAGAAAAAGTATACTAACTCTACAAATCTGAAAATTCTTTAAAAAAAAAATTATCAAAACATTTCACTGTTTTTAAAAACATAAAATTTGACTATATAAAACATTTGATAAGTAATACATCATATACATTTACTTGTAGTTACTAACAGGCATAAACAATAACAAGGGCAATGCAAAGCGTGGCGTATCCCCTCGCATAAAAATTTAATCCGGCGACCTTGACTTTTGACATATGACCTTGAAAATCAATAGGGTTCCAGATTCTCTTAAGGACTAAGTATGTACCTAAGTATGATTCTAGAGTGTTCACAAGGATGTTACAGAAAGATGGACGGTAGCGTTACTATATCCCTTCGCAACTTCGTTGGCAAGGGGATAATAAGTCTGGGTATAATTGTAGGAGTTGTAATTCAGGGATGATCCTGGTTAGAAAATAAAATAACTAAAAATCAATGAAAAATAGCTGAAACCATCTACACCCCTTACAAAAGGCCCAATTTCATCCAAGTAATATAAACCATTTACGAACAAGGTATTGTCATGATTTTATTAAAATTTTATCAGTATCGAATGGAAAATACTACAACTGTGTCAGATATAATTTTAAACCTGAGTTTTCTGACACCAAACATTATGGCTTGATATAATTCATTTTTATGGTAACTTGAGTAAGGTCTAGAATAAATATGCTGCCTATAAAAAATATTATCAGAATATAATAGCAATTATTCAAACCATGTCAATAACATTAATTATTGAAAACTTGATTTATTTATATACCATAAAGTAAAATGAACGAGGTAATATTATACAATTATTGACTTTTGTTGAGGTTAATAGAAGTATCTACCGTTCCAAGATATATGATATTTACCGAGGCCGAAAATGAAAATCAGTAATTGTTTTATTATATGAAACTGTTATTAAGGTTTTCTGGGTCATGTTTTATACATGTGGTTATTTTTGTGTGTAAATTTTAATGGTACAAGATTTAGACAGAAAATGGGAAAAAACTCTACTTCTAATTTAAGAGTCACGTGAGGTTAATATAACGTTCCAAGGGCTCCTTTGGAAGGATCTAAATTAATCTTTGCAGAAATTGTAGGCTTAAGTAGTATTCATAAAGTTCTATCAAGAGAAAATCTCATGCTCTTAGCCAATCAGATAAAAGAAATATTTATAGTCAAAATATCCATTATTGAACTTGTGAAATACCTTGGCATGAATATGCTCCCTATAGATTGTTGTCAATATTATTTTTCATATACTCAGATTTGATTTGAGAAAAAAAGTTTGATATAATAAAAATTGTATCCTTCTTGATAAGGCTTGATGGCTGAAACTTTTAATAAAATAAAAGAACGATAATGTTGAACATTTAATATGTTATTTTCCTTATTTGAAAAAAAAATTGAATGAGTAAAAATTCTTTTTTTGAGAGAAAAAATGTCTTTTTCACACAAATCTATATTAAGTAACTCTTGGATGAATGGAGTTTAAACCTGCAAATAAAATGTTGATATGACTAGCAGGGTTTCATGGTGATTAGTAACCAAGCATTCCATATTTAATAGATAACGACAAACAAAATGATTAGCCACGTTTGTCATACTGCTGACATAAAAATACCAAACAGAATTTCTAAACCAGTTGTTTTATTTTTATCTAAACTAACCTGGAAGGTGAGTGGAGGTTGTACTAGATGTATCCTGTCACCTGGCACACCAAAGGTAAGTAATGTCTGTATACAACAGAAAGCATCCAAACTACCACCATAAATAATCACATTTCCTGTAAAGAAAAATGACCAAAATTATATAAACATCAATTACAATACTTTTTAAAATGTTTAATAAATATTAAGTGAGCAAACAGACATGATGTTGGATTATCATTAAACTTATACAAATATCTAACCAGAGGCTCACTTGAACCTGTTTCACTCATCTGGTTATTTATACACATTTTGTGTTCAATCAAGTCAAGACTTTGAGAAAAATATTTTTTTAAATTTTCATATAGGATACTTTGATCAAATAGAATTGGGCTTGAATTTTATTTGTATGCATATAGGTGATTTTTGGACCTCTCATATTCTTGAAACGGTAAAAGCTACAACAAGTCTGTTGGAACACTTCTTACAAGAATTTTCCAAGGAACCAAATCAAACACTGCACACAAATAAAACTTGAAATAAAAAATTATAATTTTGGATGTTGGATTTTGGCTCCCTTTGACTTCTTTTAATATAGAAACTATAAGAGTTGGATCAAATTTGTTTGTAATAAACCAACAAGAAATTTCATAAGGAATCAAATGATAAAAACTTTATCAAAATTGGACTTAAAATATTTAAAAAAAAATACTTGGGGACATTTTTCTTTTTTAGCCCCATCACATCTTTGAAATGTTAAGAGCTACAACATATCTATTAGAATACTACAGACAATTTTGTTTTCAAAAGATATTCAATGGAAAAAACTTACTACAAATCAGACTTGAAATAAAAATGTTACCATTTTGAGTGTAAACGGTCCACATGCAAATACAGAAAACACTCTTTCTGACCCCTTTGGACCTCTTGTTTTTAATGGTAAGTAGATTTCCAAAAACCATTCAAAGTACAAAATCTTTCTAAGTTTGGTTGCAATTGAAGGAGATCATAATGTGAAAAGCTAAAAAGGTTGTAGAACACCATAATTTCATAAAGCAAAACTGAAGAAACTTGAGCATGTATATAAGCAGCGATTCTTTTTCAATTCATGGAGGCCATATATATATGTGAAATGGTAGATTTTGAAAAATTGGGAATCTAAATATTTCATAAGAAAAATTGTCCTTAAGTTTCAATGATATATGTCAAATAGTGACTGATTTACAGCGTCCACATAAATTTGACCTGGTGAACTTGATCTTTGACCTATGACCTTGAAATTCAATAGGGTTCCAGATTCTCTTAAGGACAAAGTATGTACTAAGTTTGGTCAAAATCCATTAGAGGATGTTGATTCTAGTGTTCACAAGGATGTTACAGGGTAAAAATTAGACCCTGTGACCTTGACCATTGACCTATGACCTTGAAAATCAATAGAGTTCCAGACTCTCCTAAGGACTAAGTATGTACTAAGTTTGGTCAAAATCCATTGAAGGATGTTGATTCTAGAGTGTTCACAAGGATGTTATGGAAGGACGGACGGATACTATATCCCTTCGCAACTTTGTTGGCGACGGGATAATAAAGATCTTCAAAACATGTATTTTATTGTATAAACTTTTATGATATTGAAGGATTTCTTTAAAATATTGGAAGCCAAAGTATATAAATACAAATGTAATCTACTGATCATGACAAGAAAGTTTAAACAATGATTGGCAACAATTCCACCAATATCAACAAAATGAACCATCACTTCTTACATCAAATCATTAAACACAAAAAACACCACTATTTCAAAATAAGTTCAAGAGGCCTTGTTTAATGTCTGTAAGTAGTAATTTTAGCTACATTCAATTCAGTTTCACTGATGAAAAAAGCTTAAGAGTAATGAATTTTCAGTTATGTAAAAATTGTAACTGGAGTAGGTCTAAAAAGATGGTGGCTGTTGATTGCAACAAGGGAGATAACTACAGGTAAGGTTAAAAGTTTAGAATATTGAATGTCACCAATGACCACTCTTATAAATAAGCTGTTGGTCATAAGGAGTTGCGGAAAGTTTTCTTCTACATTGTTGTACCAGCAAGGATTGTACATGTGGCAATCTCAAAACACACTTACATGTAGTCATTCCTGTTTTAGTGACCACTCCTAATATGCAATAACTTGTGTTATTAGACCTTAATTCTTATTTCTGATCACAGTGCAATTCATATCATATAAACCTGTAATAAGCAAACCACCTGTCTTATGTGACCATATTTCACTGTTCCCTTGGAAGGTGACATAAGACAGGTTTTACTCTATGTTGTTATTAAGGCGAGTTGAGTATTTGATGTGTGTCACAAACCAGCAGATCCTGTTTGAAAGATACCTTTTAGTGGAGAAAGAAATCCTATTTCATGTACCAACATTTTATGTATAATATGATTAAATGAAGAATAAATACACTGCAATAAATATAGGTGTTTAAACTTTTTATTGATCATCAGATAATAAAAAAGTGATAAAATAACTAAAGATTGGTAGATTATACACAAAGATGATTATTTTTCTTGCTACCTAATATTCTTTTTATTATAAGATATTGGGTACAAGTTATATAAGACTTACTTTGTGATTTCAGGAGATAATTTTCTATCCAGTAGAGGGCGACCGCTGCATCATAAGCATCATTAATCAAGAACAAATTTTTAGGTGGATTTTTGAAATATCTTCTGTCTGGTGGATTTGGGAGTTCTGCATTTGTTACAGCTGAGTCCAGGTCTGCCTCCGTTGGTGCTGGAACTTGATACTGAAGTCCAACACTAATAATAAGATGATCATACGGCACTACAGTTCCATTGTTAACAATAACTAACTTCTTCTTTCTGTCTACGTTTGTCATTTTACCATACACAACATTAATCCATGTGCGAAGTGAAATTCTAGCATAGTTATCTTGTCCGTAACAGAAATCGTTTCCTAACATCTGATCCCTAAGTTCATCTGGTGGCATTTCACCTGGTAGTCCATGTGGTGATATTAACGTTAAATTGTTAAATCTCAAGTGAGGGCTGAAAAAAAGGGATTATATTAAACACAGAGTTACGGCAAAATAAATAATAAAAGCTAAAAAATTGTTATAGAAAATGCAGCTGATCGTCTTAAAAAAATCAGAAGTACAGTTGAATTAAATTATGGAATACAACACATTTCAACACTTTTAAACCATATGTTGCATTCACTTATATAGTTGTTAGAAGTTCATAAACCCTTACTAATTATTATTCCTAACATTTTCCATGAAACATTAATAAATTGATCTAAAATATTGATACATAGAACCTTAGTTTTGTCGGATATAATATCAAATGGGATCAAATTTGCTGCACAAAAATAGAGAACTTACCAATATGCCAACTGCTCCAGAAATCCAATACCAACATTGGAGGACCCTACAACTACTATTCTGGCATTTATAGTCACCTGTAAATGATAAAAACATGCATCAATGAGTAATCTACAAATAGGAACAAAACATCAAAATAAATTGTTACTGAAACATGCATGATGTGTAACTAAAATATGTACAACTTGCGACTAAAACGTGTATGAGATATGACTTAAACATCCATGACTAAAATATGTATGACTTGTGGCTAAAACATGCATGACTTGTGACTAAAACTTGTAAGACTTGTGACTAAAACATGCACAATTTGTGACTAAAACATGTATGACTTGTGACAAAACATGTATGTCCTATGACTAAGACATGTATGATGTGTGACTAAAACATGTATGATGTGTGACTAAAACATGCACAACTTGTGATTAAAACATGTATGACTTGTGACTAAAACATGTATGACTTGTCACTAAACATGTATGACTTATGACTAAAACATGCACAACTTCTGACTAAAACATGCACAACTTGTGACAAAACATGTACGACCTATGACTTGTGACTAAAACATTTTTGACTTGTGACTAAACATGTATGACTTGTGACTAAACATGTATGACTTGTGACTAAACATGTATGACTTGTGACGAAACATGTATGACCTATGACTAAAACATGTATGACTTGTGACTAAAACATGAAAGACTTATGACTAAAACATGTATATGACTTGTGACTAAAACATGCATGACCTATGACTAAGACATGCACAACTTGTGACTAAAACATGTATGACTTGTGACTAAACATGTATGACTTGTGACTAAACATGTATGACTTGTGATGAAACATGTATGACCTATGACTAAAACATGTATGACTTGTGACTAAAACATGAAAGACTTATGACTAAAACATGTATATGACTTGTGACTAAAACATGCATGACCTATGACTTGTGACTAAAACATGAAAGACTTATGACTAAAACATGTATGACTTGTGAAAAAAACATGTATGACTGATGACTAAAACATGCACAATTTGTGACTAAAACGTGTATGACTTGTGACAAAACATGTATGACCTCTGACTAAATCATGTATGACTTGTGACTAAAACACGAATGACTTGTAAATAAGCATAAATGTTGTGTGACTAAAACATGTCTGATGTACAACTTATGATGAAAACATTCTAACGACTTTCAATGTGTATGAATACCATACAAATAAAACAATGTTTACTATGAATTTCTACCAAATATGTTCCTATGTTATAAAATTTGATGTTGGTGATTCCTCCTAGTGCACTTGACCCATTTTGAAATGAGGTAACGGTAAGTTATATAACTTTTTCATTCTGTATCCAATTGTTGTAATATTTCATCAATGTGTATTCATAAAACTTTAATATATAATTTGTTCTTGTCCAAATTTTACAAAGATCTCTTTACCTTTGGTTCCAGAACAAGTTTTCTATTGACATGGTTGAGGGCATATGGTTCCTGATTTTTCAGCACTCTATCAGAAGGAGCATTAATTCCTAGCTGCTCCAGAGGATATATAATTTGTCTTCTTGCTCTAACAGGTACCATATCATTTAAACATGTCACCAAGGAATGCTGCTCTACAACCTGTGTATTGAATAAATAATTAAAAATAGAAAACATTACAATGATTTAACCAATTTCATACAATTTCTTAGTTAGTTATAATAACTTACCTCCCCTTTCTACCTCTCATTAATTTTTTAAAGAGCACGTTCAATTGGAATTCCTCTATATTTTATTGTACTGATTGTAGTTTTTCCCTTTTTGATATTTAGTAGAAATGTCTTTGGTAAAGACCTCTTCCTCGAACAGTAGATAAATGTTGTTTGTTTGATGGTGTTTAATGCCACTTTCAACAACATTTCAGTTCTATCGTGGCAGTCAGTTTTATTGGTGGAGGAAACCAGAGGACACGGAGAAAACCACGACATGTCGCAAGTCACTGACAAACTTTATCACATAATGCTGTACATTAACATCGCCCTGATCAAGATTCAAACTCACAATATCAGTGGTGATAGGCACTGGTTGCACAGGTAGTTGTAAGTCCAACTACCATATGATCACGGCCATGATGGCCCCTCAGTAGATAAATGAATTGATCACCAACATTAAAGTAACATTAAACATCACCTAATTCTTCTTTCATTCAATATCATTATATTTTGGACATCATATATAGTGTCCTTAAAGAATATCTACAGAAAATTTGATCAGTAAACAAATATTAAGGAAGGGAAAATTTGTTAATTATTTGTACATTTGTTTTTTTTCTGATATAAACTGTAATAAAAGACATTTGCATATTTCAGACTTGATTCTAAAATTATATATATTTTTATAAGAGTTATTTCCCTTAATGTCAGTTAAAAAGGTTCACCTTCCATGCAGGATTCAATGAAAATAACATATATATTTCCCATAATCTGCACAAAATTATAATGTTGTAACAACTTGTTCTATTTGCTAAGTATCGTCTGATTTTTTACATGGTTCAATTCTCTACAAATTATGAGAAAATTGTCTTTTCTGTTGCCTTTTTGCTAGAACAGGTACAATTTTACCTGCCATAAGGGAAATAACTCCTATAAAAAACACATCATTTCAGAATCAAATCAGGAATGTGCAAATGGTCTATTATATGTACATCAAACTTACTTCCTTGTTCATGTAAGATGGATACAGGGGGAAATACAAACTGGTTTTCTTCCCTTGTCTTAGAATTTCCTGTGGAATACAAAAAAAAAAATATTCAGTCATTCATCTATCATGTTATTCTTATTGCATTATATATTTAGAATTAATTGCTATAGCCTCTTAAATTTTGTTATTGATAGTCATTTGCATTTTTTTATGATAATATGTTGCTTGTCTATAACTCCTTCAGTCTAAACAACACAAATGAATGCATATTGATAAAGGATGGTTACTCATGCAAGCTTTTCTGTCATTTTATTTGTAAAATGCTACTTCAGGCATAGGTAATGTTTGCCGATTTCCTTGTCATGTTTACACAATTTGGTTTTCTTACACCCACTTTTAAATTGTTTGACTTTCCAGAGGTCCCAAGACTGCATTTGAAAGACAATACATATCTCTACTCTTAATATACTTGTTGCAAATTAATACATGAACTTACCTTGATAAACATTTTAGACATATGGGTAAATACAGGATTCAGAGCAAAATGATGGAGATGGCCATGTTCCTCTCGTTTATGATGGTTGTAGTATATAAAATCTTCAATATTGTAGTGTGATCTGATGTATTCAATGTTCTGTAAAGTAAATATACATACATTATATATATATTTATAGATGTGTGTGTCAAATATTAGTCTGACATACAAACAAGTTATTCCAGTCTTATGATGAAACAAGTCTATTGTCCTGATACAAAACTAAAAGTTAGAATCCCGTCAAGGCCATAATTGTAAATTGGATTTCTGTCTATCACCAGTAAATGTTTGTGACAGTGATTCCAGCTCATGGAAAAGTGTACTCGGTACAACTTTTTGCAATTAAAACTAGAATTGTGAGTGACCTCACTGAGTGATACCACCCGCTTGCAGTTTAGTAGGAGTTGCGCTTACAAGGTACATGCCACCCCCCTTTTCGTGAAAGTATAAGTTGAATTATCTCCCCATTTAAATTTTGGACAGCAACCATATTCCTTCATGCACATCTGCAGGTAGTGAACTACAAGTGTGTAAAGTTTCATAAAAATCCAATAAGCCGTTTAGGAGGAGTTGCGCTTACAAGGTACATGGACGGACGGACAGACGGATGGATGGACGGACAGGGTGATTCCTATATACCCCCCCAAACTTTGCTTGTGGGGGTTATAATTAGTAAGAAAGGATATGGATGTAAATGAACACGAGACTATCCAACATTACACTTGAGACACAAATTAAAGTGAAGGTACAGAGTTTGATATTGTTGTTCTACCATTCACAATCACAGTAGCATGAAGATGGTAATAGATGATAATTTTCTGACAAAAAGTGTAATTACTATAGAGGTATCAACTGTAATATACATATGAATACAAGTTTTCTCAAAATCAGTAATGTTTTAAAAAGAAAATAAACATCCAATTGCTTGAATGACAAAGTTTCTACTTGATTCTGATAAATCTGGTTACTTTACCATCTAATAACAAGTTTATAACATGTTTACATTGTGTCTACCCTACCTCTTCTCTTCTGACAACAGCCACACCTACAATTTGACCTTGACACTGTGCAACAAAAGCTTTGATTTCTGTTCCATCCTGTAAAGAAGAACAATTTTGAGATAGAAAAATACATTATTACAAATTTTTTTTTTCTCAGAAATCAAAATAAATCATTCTATATTTACATTTTCTAGAAGAAGGTTAGTAATTCTGTTAACAAGTTTAACCCTGCCACCAAACCAGTACATTTTCTAGAGGAAGGTTAGTAATTCTGTTAACAAGTTTAACCCTGCCACCAAACCAGTACATTTTCTAGAAGAAGGTTAGTAATTCTGTTAACCAGTTTAACCCTGCCACCAAACCAGTACATTTTCTTCAAACAAATTTTTGCTTTCATAAAGAGTTCAAGGTGAATCCTAACAATGTTACATATTTTTGTGATTTATCAGATAGAATCTTATGTCAGTAATTACATATTTTTGTGAGTTATCAGATAGAATCTTATGTCAGTAATTACATATTTTTGTGATTTATCAGATAGAATCTTATGTCAGTAATTACATATTTTTGTGAGTTATCAGATAGAATGTTATGTCAGTAATTACATTTTTTTGTGATTTATCAGATAGAACCTTATGTCAGTATTACATATTTTTGTGATTTATCAGATACATGTAGAATCTTATGTCAGTAATTACATATTTTTGTGATTTATCAGATAGAATCTTATGTCAGTAATTACATATTTTTGTGATTTATCAGAATCTTATGTCAGTATAAGAATAAGAGCAGGGATATTTCATTATGGTTCGCTATGATATACAAGATAACTGATGAATTTTCAGAAGAATTTTATTTTGTTTCTCACACTTATAATATAAAATACAAAGAATTTGGTTCATGGCATTTCAGGTTTATTGACAATGATAAACCAATGAAAGAAAGATAGAAAAAAAAAGTCTTAAGCAAAACAAACATGATTTGTGAACGTAATTGAATATAAAAAACTTTATGTAAAACATTCAATAAATTGTGTGCCTTTCAAACTGTCAAACTGTTTACTATTGGCATTTATAGACATGAATATAAGTATACAGTCACAATACTTTTAGATTTGGACCATGGTAGGTCTTGCATGAATGACCGTGTAATGCTATTTTTAACTCATTCAAGAACTATGTCTGTTCATGTAATAAATAATGTATTGTACTGATATTTATGACCATGTTTTTTCACTAAATATCACACATGGTGCATAATTATATTAAAACGGCATGCTATTGATATAATAATCACCTCATCTCTCCTAACTTTGTTGAATTGTTTTATGTCTTTGATAAGATTTTCATTCAAATCAATTGTCTTTACTAGTTGTTCTATACCAGCAAGATCTTTAGAACATACTGGTCTTACATGGAAATCTCTGTAAAACAATGGAAATAAATTCAGTCACCCTGTATATATTATTAATCTACTTACTGAATTGATAATAGAGAAGAAAAAAAAAATGCAATTTTGTGCACTTCGCCATTAGAATACGAGGCTAACTTTTAAACTGCTCAGATGAAGCATTCATCTACAGAAGCAAAGAGTACATCTCAACTGTAGGATAGGGGGCTGTTCACACTCATTTTAGGGTATATAAGTTATTGTTGAAGATACTACAGTGACTGTGACATGTATAACAACAATAAAAGCCCTGTTCCTTTAATTTGATTGTCTAAGTGTAATCTCAGAAAGAGTACATCTCAACTGTAGGATAGGGGGCTGTTCACACTCATTTTAGGGTATATAAGTTATTGTTGAAGACACTACAGTGACTGTGACATGTATAACAACAATAAAAGCCCTGTTCCTTTAATTTNTCCTTTTTTCTAACTTATTACTTTCTGTATTTTTTTTTTAACAATCTCGGGAACAGGACAAAAGCCCCCCGGACATAAGCCCCTGGACAAAAGCCTCCCGGACAAAAGCCCCCGACAAAAAGCCCCCCAATAATGAAATAATCATACAATCTTATTACATTTGTTTCATATTGATGGTGATAACAAAAGATATCTTAAAGAATTAATACAAAAAATAAAATACTTCAAAAACATTTTTTTCCACATATTGTTCATTGTTATGTTCATTTATAAAGTGTGAATTAAAAAAAAAAGTACTGTTTAAATGTTTAAATTGAAATTAATCATGTAAAGTTGATCAGAAATTGTTTTTATTGATTAGATAATTACCTTTTTAACCTTTGAAGTTATTAAAAGTAATCAGTGAGTTATTTTCTTGATGAGGGTTATTGTAATTCTTAAACAAATGCTTCAATTGTTTATGATATTTTCAAGTCCCAAAAATAACTTATTATGAAAAACAATATTCAAAAATAATGTTAATCCATAAATAGCAGTACAATAAGTCCAAAAAAATGTGTGCAAAGATACAAATATATAAATATGGTTCGAGGTAAAAAAAAAAGAAAGAAGCCTTGAATCATGTTTTATCCTGCAATCAGTACATTTATGTTATACGAATAAATTTTTGCTTTATTCGTACTAGACGAATAAACTTTCATACTAGACGAATAAACTTTTCAGCCTACGAATAAACTTTCCTGGGACCCTGTAGCAATGTATAGAGCGGAGGGCACAGACAAGTAAGAAACCAGTACTAATGTAACACGGACTACGAAGAAGACACCCTTGACAACATTTATGAAAGGCGAGGAATGACGCTTGTTTCTGTCGTTTTTGTTTAAATCTGACAAGTTTTCCGA
>MJUT01041547.1:505899-517955 GCA_002080005.1 Gigantidas platifrons
ATAGAGAGCATGAATCGCATAAATATTGAAAATTAGATGTTCCGGAAAGCCATGCTTCATATTTATCAAGTGAAATTTTCGCACATTTTATATGTGATTTGCATTTACATATTTCACAGTGCATGCTTTTACTAGTTTTAATTATTCCTTTTTTACATATGCTGCATGGACATTTAGGAGTGCGTCTAGCTGTAGATGGTCCTGGATGAGGATGCACGTCCCCGCATATTAATATAAAAATCAAAAGTGTGGACTTGGGAGTTATTTTAAAATTAGATAGATTAGTACGTTTACAAAAGGAATAGAACGACAAAGATGGTTTTTGAAGGTGACTTTGGGTAGATTTATAAATAAATATCGAGAGTTGACTAATTTCACTTTTATTATAAAAAATTATCCCTGTGAAGTCAAAATAATGTTTTCTTAACCTTAAATCTTCATCAGGAATTGCCAAATTGCAATAATTGTTGATACAGCTGGCAAAAAACACGTAAATTATTAGGGACAAAAATATGCCAGCTGTTGCCATGTTAATATTTTTGACGTTCTTCATATATAAAATTCATTTGTACTCACTGCGAAACAGGCCTGAAAAGCTCGCCAAAGGCTCGCTATTCAGCCTGTTTCTAAAGCTTGTACAAATAAATTTTATATTTACCAACAATGTACGTATATTGTAAATATAAAATACAAAGAAAATTTTACATATCCGAACAGTTATACAAAGAAACAGAAAAAAATACATATGACACAAAAAAAAACATTAACTTAAAATTTTCATTATTGGGGGGCTTTTTGTCAGGGGGCTTTTTGTCTGGGGGCTTATGTCCGAGGGGCTTTTGTCCTAGACCCAACAATCTCACAAAATATTAAAAGGTCTATTAATGATTTAAGAGTTCTTTGTGATTGCAAAATTTCAATTTTCTACAGTATAAGTTTAATACCTCAGGGGTGTGGAAATACTGAAATGTTCTACTTGTCCCCGGGCAAGTCATCTGATAAAAGTTACTTGTCCGGACAAAATCCTACTTGTCCTGTTTTTTGTACAAACATTTGATACTTATATACACAGTTGCTAAATTGAACTTGTTTATATTGTCTATTACATCATTGCGTAAAATTTGAAATATAGTTTTAATAAAGTTAACACAAACATCCTTGCGTAAGTGATCACTGCCCAAATGAAGGCCATTTTAAATTTGGATTTCAGATAGGAATATGCAGTCAGAGAATAGCTGGTTGTTTTTAGATACAGAATAAGCTGTGTTGAAAAAAAATCTCATATCAATGAAGTTCATTTTGATTAACCTTGACAATGGATTTATCAATCAAATCAGTCATGTACTAGTATTTAGTTTTAGTGGTGTCTTCATACTTTGCAGATGACTGGTGGGAAGATAGGTATCCATTCTGTCCACGATTTTACCAATAAACATTAATGATTTCTTGTCAGCAAAATCAGAGTATATTCTGCAGATATTTCAATATAAGATACCATCAGAATCCAGCAGTTAACATGAGAAATCGGCTAGCCACTTGGGTGTTTTTCCTCACATTTTGTGTCCTTTTCCGCTAGAGTTTTGCGTTTAAATTTCTCGTGATGTTCATTGTGGCCAGAATCATTCCCAGTCTTTTTTTTTTATTATCAAATATTTGTCCATTGTAATGACTGCAACATGATTTGTATTATACGTTCACGGATGTAAGGCCCTATTTTGTTTATGAAAAGCTATGGACAAGCAAGGAAACGTCACATTCGGAACTCCAGCAAAAACCTGTTACACGGTCCCGGTTATCGTTAAGTAAATGCAGTACAATTATCATTGCAATCGGGTCGTAATACTCAACTTAGAACTTGTACAATTCTAGTTATTTTTAGCTGCTTTCGGAACACCACTGACGTGATCGTTTCCAATAAAAAAAAAACAACATTTATCTATTATAACCGTCAATATTTATGATATAATATCATTTGAGGAATTGTCTTCCCAGAGTACTTTAATTAGAAATTATTTTTATTTGTTGATTTTTACTTGTCCCTGGACAAGCTAGCCAGGAAAATCTACTTGTCCGGCAGGTTCTATGTACGAGTCGGACGAGTCGGGCATGGCAATTCCACACCCCTGTACCTTATATTTTCTTTTTCAGAAAAAGCATGACATCTTGTTTGAAAATTAAGATTAATAAAGTTGATAAAAGGATCACTGATTAAATAGAGTACTGACACAAATTATATACTGTATAAATACAAGCATTCTAAAGAAGTTCAGATGATGTGGAGCAAATAGAACAAAAGTTGTATCTTAAAAGTTTTTGCAATGTTAATGTTCACTTCATATTGAGTATGGACTATGTGTATCATTTAGTAGATATTGTGTTCTGATTGTTTTTAATCATATTTTGATCATGTTTCGAGTACTAAATGTAGTACAAATATTGTACTCAAAACATTTTATGCTGACAAGGCCAGGTCTGTAAAACACACACAATATGTGGTAATGTAGTAGATCTTGTTATTACTATACTTACCTAAGAAGTCCAGATCTGTGGAACACATACAATTCCTGTGGCAATGTACTTGGAGATCTTCCTGTTACTCTCTACAAATAAAAAAGACAAAAGGTTAATTAATTTTGATTATCTAATAAAAGAGAATGGATGTTTTTCACAAGTATTTAAAGTGGTACCATACACTTCAGGTACAATTTTATCTGCTCGTTTAATTTTCTTATTTTTTTGGCAGTGTGTTTGAATATATCCACTGTAATAAATATCAAAATTTGAACAAATTCCAACCAACAGACTCAGAGCTATAAATTCACTAGCCACATAGCAGCTTTTCTCTCTGTGGTTTTGATCACCAAGATGCTTGAAATCTGCATACAAACATCATATGATCAAAACGTTCAACTGATTTTAAAGAGTTATCTTCCTGTAGTGTATGGTACCCCCTTAAGTAAAATCAATGCATGCAGATTTTTAATATATATCAATAAGTAATAACTGGATATAATTACTATAAACTTACAACAAATCCCTGGATTAATGGGAACTCTGGTACAAGGTGTGGAACTGTAATGACACAGAAATCACACTGTGGAAACAGACCAAAGGCAGACGATAAGAAATCTGATGATCTGCAACAACAAAAATATTTTTAGAAAAAATGGCATATGATATTAATATATGATTTTTTGTTTTAAATAGTATAGATTCAAAATCTGTATTTCTATGACAAAACATGAAAACTGAAAGAGAACAACTAATTTCAGACATATAAAAATTTTATTTTAAACATATTTGACTCACAACTGCAAATGAAAGTGATTGAACAACAGGCTATGCCTATACAAGCTCTCCTCTCTCTTCTAATATAAAAATATGTTAAATAATACATACCTCATTTCATATCTCTCATCAATACAGAATAGCTGGATACTGAATGCATTCTGTGCACCTTTATATGTTGGTACAAAACGCTTAGGTAACTGTGCCATTGGAGTGATAGGCTTAGGTGTACCAAGACGAGAGACAACCTATAATATAAACAAATCACGATGAATTTGTTGAAAAATTATGGTGAAGATGTATGATTACTAAGAAATAAAATCAATACTGTTAAGATATGCCTATTGTTTTCCTTCTGTGAACTTTTATGGTAGGACAAACTATTATGAATGTTAAAAAAATGATGTATCGTCGTATGAAACTCCCGATATCATTGATTGAACAGAAGGAAGCCACTATTACATGCTCCCAATAATTTTTTTTGAAAGCATAAAAAATGATATGTACAACATCATACAGTCAAACTTGTATTCAATGGTCATTCTTGAGACAAAGGAATAATGACCAGATAAAACAAATCATGACTGTTTATTTAAGATTGGTTGATCTATATTTTCAGTTCTGCTCAGCAATGATTTGAGTATTACTGTCAGCAGAAGGCATTTTATTGTACAAAATGATGATTGCTTTGTAATGCTCCGTTATTTTTGTAATGATTTACAGTTAATTATTTAATAGTTTGATAGCTTTATTGGTACAATCATGTATTAAGAACACCACAAAATTACATACCAATGATTTTTTTAAAGTCTGGAATGAAACGTGACGCTTAATACTGGTAAACTTATACAAAGGGACGAACTTTCAGTGACTGTAGACAGCATTAGTAAGGTGACAGCGTAATTGAGATAAAATAACAAGTAAATCTGCATGGGAGGGATTTAAACTAGCCATTTACAGCAAGTGGATACTAATTCAAGGTGACCGTTGGTGTAAGGTTGACTCTATTACAAAAATAAAATACTTTTGTCCCCATATTTGCAAGACAGATAGTGAATGAATAACGGTAAAATGGAAGATAAAAAGTTTCACAATACAAAATAAGATAGAAGATTTGCAATGATAACATTTTCTCAGCTTAAAATTAAAACTATGTGTAATACCTCCTCCTTGACAGAGCTCTTTCTGCTTGACTGCCTGGACTGAACTCTCTCTACCTCCTTGGCTATCTCTTCTGCTTGTCCTTCACTCAACATAGAAGTAGAACTCTCTCTCATATGGGCATCACTTAACTTCTTTTCTACTTTCATTTCACTTGTAGGACTGGTAGCTGTAAAAATTCAGTCAATATTTTACAATGAAGATATGCATAATAATAAAAAAATACAAATGTAAATTTTATACATAATTTTAGATTACTTAATAGATGTCTATTTCAACTGAATTTACAAAAAATAATATATGATATTATAATACTTTCAACCTAATCAGCAATATCATCTCTCCCTGATCTGTAAGAAAAAAGTTTTTGTACAAGTTTGTGTTGCTCAAGCCAAAGGCCAACTGAGCTTTTTGTATCACTAGGCATCCATCGTCTGTATGTTTCTCGGCAATTCTGCACCTAATTAAAAAAGCATTGATATGTTAATTACAAAAGGAAATGCAATTGTATTTATCAAATATAGGGTTAGGGTTATGGTGCTTAATGCCACTTTCAACAATATTTCAGTTATATCGTGGCGGTCAGTTTTATTGGTGGAGGAAACCGGAGTGCCGCTTATTCACAGCTGATAAATATAAAGACGGCCATAATCGGATTTAGAATTTCTTAAAACATAAAATATTTTTTAATTTCTTCTATTACTTACCTCTGGAGCTTTGTTTACTTGATTGTCGACTGGTTGATTTTTTCTCTGTACCAGTATCTGTCGGCTCACTGGGTGCACCAGTTGTTTCCTTTACTGATTCAGTAGATTTAGTTGACGAAGCCTTAGATGGAGGTCTTTCCTCTGCCGGTTCTATAAAAAATTGTAATATGACGGTAATTCTCTTTAACTTTTTTTTTTTTTTTTTATAAATATAATCACTTTACTTCAGTTCTAAAATGGCTATGAAAAAAAGGTTTTATAGCTACATTTCAATCTCTTTAATATTGTAGTATACTATTTTTACACGACAAAGAGAAAAATGGAGTTAATTTTGTTGGGAGGAGGGTTTGTAAGTTTGACATACCTAGAGGAGGACTAGTAAGTTTGACATACCTGGAGGAGGACTTGTAAGTTTGACATATCTAGAGGAGGACTAGTAAGTTTGACATACCTGGAGGAGGACTTGTATGTTTGACATACCTGGAGGACTTGTAAGTTTGACATACCTGGAGGAGGACTTGTAAGTCTGACATACCTCGAGGACTAGTAAGTTTGACATTCCTGGAGGAGGACTTGTAAGCTTGACATACCAGGAGGAGAGTTTGTAAGTGTGACATACCTGGAGGAGGGTTTGTAAGTTTGACATACTTAGAGAAGGTTTTGTAAGTTTGACATACTTAGAGGAGGAATTGTAAGTTTGAGATACCTGGAGAAAGACTTGTAAGTTTGACATACCTGGAGGAGGAATTGTAAGTTTGACATACCTGGAGGAGAGTTTGTAAGTGTGACATACCTGGAGGAGGGTTTGCAAGTTTGACATACTTAGAGGAGGGTTTGTAAGTTTGACATACCTGGAGGAGGACTTGTAAGTTTGACATATCTGGAGAAGGGTTAGTAAGTCTGACATACTTAGAGGAGGACTTGTAATTTGGCAATCCTGGAGTAGGGTTTTGTAAGTTTGACATACCAGGATGAGGTTTTGTAAGCTTGACATACCTGGATGAGGTTTTGTAAGTTTGACATACCTAGAGGAGGACTTGTAAGTTTGACATACCTGGAGGATGACTTGTAAGCTTGACATACCTGGAGGATGACTTGTAAGCTTGACATACCTGGAGGAGGACTTGGTGATGGTGTCTTAGGTGGAATAAGATCATCATCAGGATGTGGTTTCTTTAAACCATGGAATGGTCCTAATTCAAAACATTCATTTAACATGTCAGTATTAACATCATCACTGATACTCATAAAGCCAACAGCTGTTCCTTCAACCTGCAAGTACATAAAAACGTTTCATCATTTCCTATAATATAACCCCTCAAAAAAATGAATCTAGTATTGATATTTTGTCTAAAATTTACATTGCTAGGAGATATAACTTATTTTCTAATTTATATAACAACTTGGTCACAATTTGTTTTACAAAACAAATAAAGAGTTGTGAATATAAAGGTGAAAACGTGAGGAATACGGTAAGACTATAGACACCCTCTTATAAGGTTGCACCCGCCAAAGGCAGCTTAATTAAGGAACATAGCGGATTTCGTAAGAAAAAAGCAGACCTCTGGCTGAGTTTTGGAGATAACTACTTATTTCAGTTAAATTTGCACATGAAAATCATTAGTAGGATAAAAAAAAAACTGGCCGGGTAAGAAAGATGACTGTTAGGGCATGTTTGACTGTGTATATCAATATTGAAAATAAAAAAAAACACATTTGTTATTTCAATTAGAGTTATAAACAGGATAATTCAGATATATTTTATACCTCTGCTACTAAACACTGCATATGTTCATCTTGTGCTTCAATTAATTCAGCCAAGAAATAACCTCCATATGTCATCTTTAACATGTCACTGTGACGATTGAAGATTGGTGTCAAGTCATCGTGATCTTCAACACTGTAATAAGTAACAAAGTTAATACAAATTATATTGGTCGTTATTTTGATATTAAAATTCAGAATGACCAGATATAAACAGCAGTCATATAACTATGTTTTGGTAATCATTTTCCATATTAATGTTTTTGTTGAAAATAAAATTAAAACTTTTCACAAAAAGTTATAAAAATATGTCAAAGCTACTGTTATCAATTTCCTTGTATAACTCAAAACTGACCAAGTAATTGTCTAAGAAATTAATGCAGAACAGTAAGGTATTTCATTTACTACTTTGGCTATGCCACATTTTTGTGCATGTTTCAAGCCAACAACCAGATAACATTTGTCATTAGCCAGGTTTTGTCATGTCTTGACAGCAAACACTGTTGGTATTTGTTGTGATGAGTCAGATGTTTTACTTCAACCAACTTTTACCTTTTTAATTTCTTTTTAATACAGTGTGTATTTTATTTTATAAAGAGGGCCATTGTGAGTTGTGATCAAGATCAATCATAGGGTCGATGGTTTTACATCTACCAACTAGTAGGTAATCAGAGCCTATATGTTACAAATTTTATTCCTTCCTGTAGAAAGGTGTATATGATAAAATTCTATGAGATAAATTTTGTTAGTGCCTTGCAGTTGGTCAGTGTTTTTTTCTCGATAAATCAGTTTCTTCTAATAAAACTCAACACAGTATAATTGAATTTTGTTGAGAGTGGTGTTAGCCACCTATAACCTATGCACCTTAGCTAACCACTGTTAATACAACATATAAAACCCATTAAACGGTTCAACCCAGCCACATTGTTGTGCCTGCCCCAAATCAGGATCAGGATTTCCAATGTCATATGTCATGGTCTTTTTTCTGTTCAATGGATTGAGGTGAGAATGCATTGTGCCATTTGTTGATATTAATGGAATTGGTGACCTTCACTGTTTCTTTTCACAAGTTATTCCTTTTGTTTAAAATTGACTTACGTGGCTTTCCTGACATGGAGAACAGGGACATGGCTATGTCTATAACAGGCAAACAAAGCTCCTTTTGTATTAGTGGAACCTTCTTTTTTATCTAACTGCTTAAAGATGTCATCAAGTGAAGCATCTGTTAAAAAAAATATTAAAAAATGTTTTTTGTTTCATATGTAATGCTAAATCATATATAAATACATAAATATTCAGGAAGAGATCAGTGATGACAATTGCCAAAAAAATGTTCTTTTAGTAATTGTGATATTACAAATGTGATAGCTTTATAAATGAAACCACAAATTCAATTTTCCTGAAAAAAAACTTGAACTTACTTCAGAAGGAAATACACACATTCAAAAATAAAACAAAAATAAACAAAAAAAACAATACAAAAAAACAAAAAACAAAACAAGAATTTTCTTTTACTATGATTTGAGGATATTTACCAGGATAAGTTCCCATTGGCACATTGAGAAACAAATAGTGTAAATCAGGTACAGCATTAAATGCAGTACGAATTATCTCCTTGGCACAACCGCTGGAATATTCCGACTTTGCAACAAAATAGTGCATGTACAAGGAGTTAAGGGCAGTTATCTTTGGATCGTCATAATGTTTATGAAACCAATCTTCCCAAGTAGCTGAATCCACATCATCAATATTTGGATAATCAAAAAATGCTGCATGACCAAGTATCTCTTCTTTGTCATTACAAAGAGTAACAGCCAGAACAGCCTTTTCTCTACAAAATATAAAAAGTAGAATTTTTGTTTGTGTTTTATGCAGAAATATCTCATTTTTATCTTCATCGTATATTATTGAATTCACCTGATGAAAAATCTCAGATTAATAAAATAATATCTAAGTTATTTCTTTACCTTTATAAGGAATAAAATTGAGCAGAAAATAAAAAAAAAATATCTCCCTAATGAAATATCTTACATGTTATGAACCACATTCTTTCATTATATCTTGATTAATTTCTAAAAGCAATATAGTGATCACAAGAATGATTATAATCAATACTATAAAGCGTAGCGGATGTAATATTTTGCAATTTGTAAAAAAAAAAACAACATAAAATAATATTTTGCATTTTGTGATTTTACGATCATGTTAAAATTATATTATCATTTATTAGTTTTTCATCTTGTCAGATTTACTATGATAATAATTTTCTCTTTTTGGATAGAACTGCACTACACATACCAAAATCTATGACCAGAAAAAATAACCCAATGTACATGTACATGTTGTCTTTTTATTTTGTGTTCAGTGAGTGAAAGTGAGAGGTGATAGTTTGTTTCGTTGATATTGGTGGAATTGTTGACCGTCACTGTTTAAACTTTCTTTCCATAAATTTCTATTTATTTCCATATCTTCTAATTTATATTACAAGGCACTAGATTGTTCAACTTTTTTTGTAACAAAAACAAAATTTGTATATTATGTGGTATTAAAAAATTACTTACATTAAATTTACAACATTCACTCTTCCAAACAGCTGATTTGTGGAATCACTGACCAGTTTAATGATATGTGGTGCATCTAATGATTCTGTCCTCCTTGCATTAACAACCTCAGGAGGTCCATCCACAGGTGTAATTGTTGCCATGTTGTAGTAATATTCTGAAGAAAAAAATTAAGAATTATTAAACTAGAGGCTACCAGGAACCTGTAATTACTCCCTTGGTTTTCAATTTGACTTGTAACTGCAGCCATATGGAATGGAGGGTGGGGCTGTCAGAAACAACTTTGAAAGTAGACCACCCAAGGACAATCTCAGCCAAGTTGAAGTTTGGATTAATTCGGTTAAGTGATTTCAGAGGAGAAAATGAAAGTTTACGATGTACGATGGACCACAGATTCCAAGTGATGGTAAAAACTCACATGGTCTTTGGCCAGGTGAGCTAAAAATGCTTGATTTTTGTTTGAGATTTAACATGAGTTCTTCTTGATTCAAGAAGAACTCGTGTTAAATTTTCAATGAAAATATAGAGGCAAATTGATGAAAGCGAGATAAACAGCAGGTTCTACAATAACATGCTATTTTCAACCAATTTTTGCAGCCATTTTTAAAATTGAATTTCCATGGTACAATAGCCAATAGGACCCCATATATATTGTAACCATGTAATGTCACCCATTTTAGACGGTCACCCATTTTCAACAGTTTGTTTCACATGAAAAATCTCACATTATTTTGGTCGGTTCATAGGTCAGAGGTTACAGTATGATGCTGAAATAATGAGCAACAAGCCTTCATGTTTTATTTATCTTGACCATCGATAACTGGTGACGACTAGTAGTAGTAGTACATTTTTGTACATATGATATGGTTTATGAATAAACATGTGTTGCTTTTACATTCAACCCTTTTGAAAGTGAAAGAAAATACTTGGTGTTTAATCTAGTAAATCAAACACATATTATGATAAATTTTTCATGCTATATATTATAGAGGACGTTTAGTCCTCATTACTGTAGACCACCCCGGTAGACTACATTGTGATACTGATGCTTTATTTCTCGCGTCTATACTGACTACGAGAATTGGGGCGCCATATAACCTGGATGAGTAAGCCAGCTTAAATCCGAAAGTATCTACTGTCATAAAAAAATAATAACTTTGTTTTGTTTAAAAAAAATTAAATATTGTATTTAATTCAATAAATTAAAATAATATATCTATTTGGCAACTAATAGTATGTCAAATTTGCATAAAATAAAACTGGCAATATGATTGTCGTTGATGGTCCATTGCATTACATTTGTATATTGTATCCCGCTAGGTGGCGTTACTATCTCGTAACTTCATAACTTCGTATCCAAATGGTTTCGTAACTTCAAAACTTCATACCCATTTCGTACCTTTTTCGTAACTTTGAGCTTTTTCATTTATCTATCGATATATGGTATTTTCAAACAATAAGCAAGCTGGGTGACGTCAATCGACCTTCCTCTTTGCATAGCGACCTTCCTCATTGTCTAGCGACCTTCCTCTTTGATACTATAGAATTACAGAGCCGTCCGGTGTGTTCGCGCACCTAAGGGTTCAGTGGTTAATTTCACAACTTACCAAAATTTTATTGAATTAATTTAAATCATCCTCAAATACATTGAAGTATTATCTTTATGGTCTTTATCCGGATTCCGCTACAATTTGTAACATTTCAGTGAAAACGAAGTGTAAACAAACCAACCCTCGATTTTTGACAAATGTTGCAACGTCCGGTGATGTCGCGCATGCATACTTTGGATGGTTCTTAAAATGAATAAAGGAAAGATTTTATTTTGAATGTTTTCGAAATTGAAGTTTATACCTATTACTTCAAAATAAGTTCAAATTTGAAAACATTTGATATCTTTTAATATAATTAGAATTAATCCTCACATACCATGATACCAGTAGTCTCCATCTGAACTTTTCCAATGATTTTGCAATTTTTACATGTACAATACATATGAGCGAACTCACCAGATGCGCAAACACCGGTGCCAAGACAGTAACTGTTAAAAATAGACCCTCACCCATGGCACGAACAGTTTTAGTACGAACACTCGTGCCATTAGCGCTCGCATAACTTCGTAGTGGACCCTAACCCCTGTTTACCTAGCGATCTCCACTCCCATATTAAATAATAACTAACACAGTGTAAAGGGTACTCTAGATTCCACATGACGTTAAATGATAACACATTAGGTATATAATGGTATTTTTAGTATCACTTAATTTCAAATACTAACGTCCTCTCTATAGGCCATGCCTACTCATATTAAAGCTTTGATTCTGTTCGCTCTATTGAGGTTATTGTTGCTAACTGTGCTACCCTCTTGAAATAAAGTCATTACTTACTTACTTAGCCCGGTGTTCCATTGTATCGTGGTACTTATTGTTTTTCAATGAATAAATATTAGTAATATCTTACCTGTCGGTAATTGTTTTCCATGGATGTTAAAACAGTCTTCCTCCCTCATTTCATACCAAATTCAACCTTAATTGTTTGTTTTTTTTACGATTTTTTAAGATTTGAAATGGCATCAAGA
>MJUT01041547.1:518391-530263 GCA_002080005.1 Gigantidas platifrons
TTAAGGACCCGCTAGGAGGATATATTGCAGGTCTATGATGTTTTGTAAACATAGTACTATTTGCGAAGTTGTGTGTTATGCCTACATGTATATGGTCATAATGGTGTCCTTCGAATAACTTCGAATATTTACACGATTTTTTTATTATTATTGTATTTTCAAGATCTACGGGATAAATGTAGCCATAAATTATTTTCTTTCTTAACTAACAAATTCATGAAAACTTCCTTAAGTGACGATATACGCATAATTACAACGATAAATAAATTTGTCTCGATATGTTTACAAATGCAATGACGTTTTTTTACTCCGATTGACCTTTGAACCATAATGGCGGTGGTAACGTGAAATTGGTCTATTGATGGTCCATTGCATTATATTGTATCCCGCTAGGTGGCGTTACTATCTCGTAACTTCATAACTTCGTATCCAAATGGTTTCGTAACTTCAAAACTTTGTACCCATTTCGTACCTTTTTCGTAACTTTGAGCTTTTTCATTTATCTATCGATATATGGTATTTTCAAACTTCTCAGTGACGTCATAAGCAAGCTGGGTGACGTCAATCGACTTCCCTCTTTGCATAGCGACCTTCCTCATTGTCTAGCGACCTTCCTCTTTGATACTATAGAATTACAGAGCCATCCGGTGTGTTCGCACACCTAAGGGTTCAGTGGTTAATTTCACAACTTACCAAAATTTTATTGAATTAATTTAAATCATCCTCAAATACATTGAAGTATTATCTTTATGGTCTTTATCCAGATTCTGCTACAATTTGTAACATTTCAGTGAAAACGAAGTGTAAACAAACCAACCCTCGATTTTTGACAAATGTTGCAACGTCCGGTGATGTCGCGCATGCATACTTTGGATGGTTCTTAAAATGAATAAAGGAAAGATTTTATTTTGAACGTTTTCGAAATTGAAGTTTATACCTATTACTTCAAAATAATTTCAAATTTGAAAACATTTGATATCTTTTAATATAATTAGAATTAATCCTCACATACCATGATACCAGTAGTCTCCATCTTAACTTTTCCAATGATTTTGCAATTTTTACATGTACAATACATATGAGCGAACTCACCGGATGCGCAAACACCGGTGCCAAGACAGTAACTGTTAAAAATAGACCCTCACCCATGGCACAAACAGTTTTAGTACGAACACTCGTGCCATTAGCGCTCGCATAACTTCGTAGTGGACCCTAACCCCTGTTTGCCTAGCGATCTCCACTCCCATATTAAATAATAACTAACACAGTATAAAGGGTACTCTAGATTCCACATGACGTTAAATGATAACACATTAGGTATATAAAGGTATTTTTAGTATCACTTAATTTCAAATACTAACGTCCTCTCTATAGGCAATGCCTACTCATATTAAAGCTTTGATTCTGTTCGCTCTATTGAGGTTATTGTTGCTAACTGTGCTACCCTCTTGAAATAAAGTCATTACTTACTTACTTAGCCCGGTGTTCCATTGTATCGTGGTACTTATTGTTTTTCAATGAATAAATATTAGTAATATCTTAGCTGTCAGTAATTGTTTTCCATGGATGTTAAAACAGCCTTCCTCCCTCATTTCATACCAAATTCAACCTTAATTGTTTGGTTTTTTTACGATTTTTTAAGATTTGAAATGGCATCAAGACGTGTTTCCCATTGTATCGTGCTAAAAATATAGAAATACATCTATGGAGCACGTGTTTGACTAATTATTGTCAGGATTCACATGGACTCTTCCAAAATGTGACAGTAATAAGTAATAAGCTACAAGATCACATGGCCTTTGGGAATTATGGGATACAGGTTATCAGACGACAATATGTAAACATTGACACTTGTGGTTAAACATAATTTTTGGGCAGTTTTTGGAAGGATGGTATCAGGGGTTTTTATCAATATCAGCCATTTTGTTGAAATTTTATAAAAGTATTCCGTATTTACCATAAACTTGGCCATTTTCAGGGTAAGCGGTCTCTTGACAAGCGACGTGACTTCAGTGTTTATGTTCTAAAAATACACGCCCAGGAATGACGTCATGCACAAGGAATCTTTGAGTATGCAAATACCAAGATACAATGGAACCCATGATACAATGAGAAGGGAGTATACTGTGTGTTGGGAGTAACATACATAGACCGTTGGCGTTGAAATCAGGTAAATTATGCCATGGTACATGATACTTATGGGGCAATGACTAACCCATCTAGTGCTCCCTTCTTAGGTCACACATGCTCTTAATACAACAACCCTTACTATAATTGTTGTACAAGTGCATTTGATGCAGGACCGGCAGATTTAAAAAAAAATCAACTAAACTAAAAAGTAAACGTGGGGTTTTGTAAATGCACAAGGAAGAATCTGGTATCTACGTAAATGTTACTGTTCTTAAAATGAATAAAGAGATAATTTGTTGTGATACTGGCTATTTTCAAACAAATTCTACAATCAAAATGTGTTATTTGTTCTCACGTTTCTTGTAAATATCTCAAAGCATCACCGCCATTGCAAGGTGCCCCTTAGCAACGTTATTTTGTTAGTTGCGTATTATTTCAGATTGAGTGAAATATACAAATATATAAAAGTAATCAAAATAAAATGAATTGATGGTTTGAAAAAAAGATAATGTATTAGTATGCATTATTGTTATATATATATATTTATAAGTTTTTTCGAAATTTTAGTTGCGAACTTTTCCATTTCCGTTTCCGGAAAAACAAACTTCATAAACACGTTTGAAAACGTTCATCATTAGGTTTAAAGGTTTATCTCCATAATAGTTTAAAAGCAAATAACAACATATGTTTTGAAAGATGCATGAAGTTGACGAAGATGGCAAACGCAAAATGCCGAAAGTGGCAAAGGTTGATCAATTTTACTTTACTTTTTTAGTACATTTTTGTATTCATTGTGTTTGATTATTGCCCTTTATTTTTACTTTTAGGCTCTATGGACCCATTATTTGTCAGTAAAATATTATATTTGATTCTATTCGGTCTTAAATTCGAGTATTCTTTTATATATTAAGAGCAAGTGGGACCCGAGAAGCGAGCGAAAGGTGGGTTAGTCATAGGACATAGCATCATGTACATACAAATGTAGTTCTAATAATAAAACCCTAAATGCTTGCTTACTCGCAAGGGTTTTAACGGGATGTCATTACACGTAATGGAGCAGCCGCCGAGATTTTTTGCTCTTGCTTACAGAGTTTCTGACACCTGCATTTATCAATAATAAGACATAACCTTTCCTTTTGTCCATTATTATAGCAAGTTTTTATCACCTACCAGTATTTTTAGAATGTAATTCCCACAAAATAAAAACAGGTTTTTGAATTTCATCATTTGTCGTCATCTGGTCAAAGCCTCATTTTGGTATTTTCCTTATTTGGATGTCGATACATATTTGGCGATTTGAGGCGTGAATGTTGACATCAGCCATAGTAAATATCGTAGTAAGAAATACCATATTTAGAAAAGCTCTGTCTTTCATAGTTTCCGGTTATGGCGAATGATCGATAAATTTGAACAAGGCTGTTGCTACCTTTGAAAAGCATACATTTCTCAGCCAAACTGATTTAACAAGGACTGGGATCATCAGTAATAGTTATAATGAAATGTTTGAAGCGTAAATAGTGAGTTTTATGTTCAACTGCAAATTAATTTTTTTGCTCCATTGTGACGAATGGGACCACTTTGTAGCTTAATGTAAAGTAATCTATAACGAGTTAAAAAAAACTAATTTCGTTCAATAACAAACAACATTGGTGCCATTGTAAAGGGGATGCAACCCAGAACTGTGCTATGGGAAATGTTGACCAAACTTTTTGTCTGAAGCTACTTTCAAAAAAAGTTTTGATTTAATTTTTGTTCATTTCTGTGACATAAATCATAGTTCTCATGTTTAATATGTTCATATTTGCAAAGGTTGGTCATTCAAAATTCGTTGAAATGCACGGGGATACTTCAAATTTTTAGCTCACCTTGTGAGCTTTTGCCATCATTTGGCGTTCGTCGTCCGTTAACTTTTCACATTTTAATCTTCTCCTCTGAAACCCCTCAGCCATATGAACTGAAACTTGGTAGGAAGCATCTATGGAAGGTCCTCTTTAAAGATTGCTCAGTTTGTCCCGATCCATTAACAAACATGGCTGCCACAGGCAATTCTTGTTTCTGATTGGCCTATTTTTTTTAATCTTCTCCTCTGAAACCACTTGACCAAATGAACCGAAAATTGGTAGGAAGCATCTACATTTGTATGGAAGGTCCTCTCTAAAGATTGCTAATTTCATCTTGAACTGTTAACAAACATGGCCGCCACAGGTGATTCTTGTTTCTGATTGATTGATTGATTTCTATTTTTTTCTGTTAAAAGGGAGATAACTCTAGTTTAAATATAGATACATTCTGTATCTGTTCAAAATGCAGTTATTCTCTATGAATTGAATTATAGATAAATATGCCTCTAAAACCCCTCATCTAAATGAACTGAAACTTGGTAGGAACCATCTATGGAAGGTCCTCTATAAAGATTGCTCCTTTCGTCCAGATTTGTTAACGAACATGGCCGCCACAGGCAATGCTTGTTTCTGATTGGCTGATTTTAAAAATTCTTCTCTTCTGAAACTGCTTGGCTAAATGAACTGAAACTTGGTAGGAAGCATCTATGGGCGATCCTCTATAAAGAGTGCTCATTTCGTTTCGATTCATTAACAAACATGGCCACCACAGGCAATTCTTATTTCTGATAGGTCAATTTCTAAAAATCTTCTCATCTGAAACTGCCTGGCCTAATGATCCGAAACTTAGTAGGAAGCATCTATGGAAGGTCCTCTATAAAGATTGCTCATTCCGTCCCGATCCATTAACAAACATGGCTACCACAGGCAATTCTTGTTTCTGATTGGCTGATTTTTTAAATTCTTCTCCTCTGAAACTGCTTGGCCAAATGATCCAAAACTTGGTAGGAAGCATCTATGGGCGGTCCTCTATAAAGAGTACTCATTTCGTTCCAATTCCATTAACAAACATGGCCACCATAGGCGATTCTTGTTTCTGATTGGTCTATTTCTGAAAATCTTCTCCTCTGAAACCACATGGCCAAATTAATCTAAACTTGGTAGGAAGCATCTATGGAAGGTCCTCTATACAGATTTTTCATTCTGTCACGATCCATTAACAAACATGGCCACCACAGGCAATTCTGGTACATTTGTATCTGATTGGTCTATTTTTTTAAATCTTCTCCTCTGAAACCACATGGCCAAATGATCCGAAACTTGGTAGGAAGTATCTATGGAAAGTCCTCTTATAAAGATTGCTCATTTTGTCCCAATCTGTTAACAAACATGGCCACCACAGCCAATTCTTTTTTCTGATTGGTCAATTTTTTAAAATCTTCTACTCTGACACAGCTTGGCCAAATAGACCGAAACTTGATAGGAAGCATCTATGGGGATTGCTCATTCCATTTTGATCCGTTAACAAACATGGCCGTCATAGACAATTCTTGTTTCTTATTGTTCGATTTCTAAAACAGCTTTTCCTCTGAAACCGCTTGGCCAAATGATATGAAACTTGGTTAGAAGCTTCTATGGAAGGTCCTCTATAGAGATTGCTCATTTCGTTTTGATCCATTAACAAACATGACTGCCACAGGAAATTCTTGTTTTAGATTGGTCGCTTTCTAAAAATCTTCTTCTCTGAAACTGCTTTGCCAAAACGAACCGAAATTTGGTGGAAGCACCTATAGGCTATAGAAGGTTCTGTATTAAGTTTCCTCAGAGCAGAATGAAAGGTGAGCGACGAGTTATCCATCCACATTGGTATTTTATACTCGACACATGGTTAATATTACGATCTATCGAACTGTTTATTTATATACAGACATGTGTAAATGTTAATGCCTATGCAATTAAGAAATAGACTTTGAACTACAGTAGCTTTACTCCATTGTTGCAATCTGACTTAAGGTCTGACAAATAATAACTACATTTTTGATTGCCAGTGTCCATGACAATATACATTTGTGCTATATTTTCATTATCTAGGCTAGCTACATACATGTATTTATATATATATAGTTAGACCATTGAGCTAATTGTCAGAGACATCTTTCTTCTGCTGAAGATTACACAAATATGAGTTATTACAATTTGTGTGGTATTAGATCACAGCACCGTAATATTTCAAAAGGAAAAAAGGGGGGTGGGATACAGATCCGAGAGCTTTATGACTATTTACTAATTTTGGGCAGGGTAACTTCAGAGGGGTCATGAAACAATGTTTCGATTAATCGCAATTAACTTCTCCCAGAAGTCTCCCCATTTCTCCCTGTGAGCTCTCTGAAAGATAAGTCACTTCTCCCTCTAATTTGAAAGTAGTGAGAGCGCTGAATCTTATCACAAGCACTAACAAAGGTATTTTGGAAATTTAAAATATGACCCCCAATTGCATTCCGATGCATATTTTGTCACGGACTGTTCTCTGTATCTTAATATTATCTAATCATTTACTACCTTTGACATCCAGATCTTTTGAGTGACAGTGGCCTTAGTTGTCAGTTATGTTCATATAGATGTTAGACTTCTTTATTTTTAACATTATTACACATTAACAATAAAAGTAGAAAATCGTAAAATGTAGTTACATTTCTCTCATTCAAAATCATTTAAAAAAAATTTGATAACATTTATATAATTTCAAGAATTCAATACTTGTTTTGTTCAAATACCTTTTCATGATACACAGCTACATGTATTTCTTTATTTTTAGGTTAAAAACAAGATGCCTGCCCCTGTACAGATTACAGCAGAACAGTTACTTAGAGAGGCCAAAGAAAGGGAGTTAGAACTTGTTCCTCCGGTATATATTTTCTTTAGTTTAATTGAATAATCGCAATCGGTCGATGTTCAAATATATAGTTAACAAATCTGTATGGGAAGCATATAAAATATTGTTTCGAAGGCTGATGAGACTTTTGAATACTTTCACCAAATTTTTCATCCAAACAACAAAATATTATTTGCAGTATTCTCAACTCCAAGTTGTGCTAACATCAAAAACTGATGCAATTGTAAGCATTCTTCACTTTCTTGATAAATACTTGTATTTTGAATGTCTGGGAGTTCTGACCTTATAATAAATTATTGTAAGATATTTATTTATATAATACGAATTTAATCTCACAATTAATAACAAAAAGGTTTAAATTTAGATCTTTGTAAATACTATGTACAGAGCTTTGAAAAAACCTTGTTGTATTCTTTTAAAACACAATATTAACTTGGATTTGCAGCCTCCAAAACAGAAGATTTCTGACCCAGATGAATTGGCAGCTTATAAATTGAGGAAAAGAAAGGTAAGCAATGTGGCTATGGATTAATAAAATAAAAAATAATAACTGCAAGACGATCAGACAGACATGTGGTAAACCA
Organism: Gigantidas platifrons; assembly: GCA_002080005.1. Taxonomy (NCBI): domain Eukaryota; kingdom Metazoa; phylum Mollusca; class Bivalvia; order Mytilida; family Modiolidae; genus Gigantidas; species Gigantidas platifrons. The sequence goes on from MJUT01041547.1 coordinate 525,840, forward strand.
ATTGACTTAAAATTCTGAAAATGAATTTGAGCAGAGCTGAACAATATCAATTAGTCAGATCATTTTAGTATTCCTTGTTTATATCTATAGTAACAAAAACAATTTCAGATAGTTGTCTACTACATTGTAAACTCTTTCACCATAATTTCTCCGTAGATCAATTATGTCTGTATTATTTGTCTCACATGATTCCTATACAACTCATGTTGATGTAGGGGTTTCAATAAGGACTGGCACACTGAATTGCCACCAGTTAATTTTGACAAGTTAACAGTTTAAAATTGAGCCACAAACATAAAATAATAAATGAAATACTCTATTAGAATCTCTGTTTCTTTTTCTTTTAGTACAAATGACAATATCCTGTGATTAAAGTTTTGAAAAGAAATTCACTCCTGTGGCATTCAGGATTAAATATCTTCAAAATTGAAAATCGCCCCCATATAGAATAAATGTACCTGGTAGATGCACATACAATGATTGTCTGATATACCTCATGTAGATTCATATATCACATTTATCTGATATTCTTTATTTAGATTCACATGTCACATTTATCTGATACTCTTTATTTAGATTCACATGTCACATTTTCTCTTTTTATACACTTTATGGTATACCCTTCACATATTCATATAAACCTGATGTAGATATACATGTTACATTTTTGTGACACATGTTTTAAAGATTCACATCATATTTTCTCTTACACATTATAGTGGTTCATGTGAAGATATTGAATTTTTCATATTTTCAGTATTTACATTCTTATTACCAAGGTAATACGTTATTTTTTGGAAAATATCTTATTAAATAAATTTCTTTGCAAACAGAATTATTATATATTTCAGATGTTTGAAGATAACATCAGGAAAAACAGAACAGTAATGATAAATTGGATAAAGTATGCTCAGTGGGAGGACTCACAACAAGAAATTCAAAGGTAAATAACAGTGTGTAAGCTCTTGCCATGGAACATATAATATCATTTTTAGATCATCAAGAACGTTTACATTGGAATGGAGTGACATATGTCATCTCAACGACAATCCACAGTACTCAATCCATGAGGTCTGTACCTTTTTACATGATCACAAACATTGTGACTCATAGCTACATAAAAATTTGGAATGAGTTGAAATATATAATAATGATTTGTTTAACAAGGTTTTTCTTCGAAATTTGTAATTTTGCTGATGATGCAATTCAATTTACCGGTAGACTAATTTTGACCAAAAATCATTTAAATTTCTGGCAGCATTACTGAGACAAACAAGTGTCCTGGTGGGTTGTCATGGCTACTGAAAGCTTGTATTATACCTGTAATGATCTAACACTATCAATATCCCTGGCCAGTTGATCAACTTGTTTAGTACAAGCAGAAAGTAAAATATTCACTTTATAATTATAGGGTTAGGGTTATAGTGTTTAAGTCTAATTTCAACAATATTTCAGTTATATCGTGGCTGCCAGTTTTATTGGTGGGGGAGACCATAGTACCTGGAGAAACCAACCTGTCGCAAGTCACTGGCAAACTTTATCACATAATGTTGTATCAAGTACACCTCACCATGAGTGGGATTCAAACTCACAACTTTAGTGGATATAGGCACTGATTGCACAGCCACAGGTAATTGTAAAAAAAAAATCCAACTACTATACCATCATGACCATGACGGCCATGAGTTTACAATTATATATTGTTTTCACAATGATATATTATACCATCATGACCATGACGGCCATGAGTTTACAATTATATATTGTTTTCACTAAGATATATACAAATATAGGGGAAAAATCGTATGAACCCTATTTACTTTTTCACAAAGAGTACATTATAAAAGAAATTTGTAAACGGTAATAGTCAACAATTCTACCCATGTCAACAAAATGAACACAACCACCTCTCACCTTTAATCATTGAACATAGAAAGAGACCACAAGATTTGCAGACTGAAATTTCAGGTCCTGGCCTGGGACATGCATAATTTATTGATTCAAATTTGATCTGGCATGTATATCAAGAGCTAGAAATTATACATTACTTGCTTTTAAAAGTATACAGTTAACAAAAACACCAACTTGATTACAAATGCTTTATTGATCCACTGATGGGACTGCCCTGGTTATGATCGTATGGTAGTTGGATTTACAACTACCTGTGCAATCAGTACCTATTACCACTAACGTCAGTTCAAATCCCGCTCAGGCAAGGTGTACTGGATATAACATTATGTGATAAAGTTTGTCAGTGACTTGCGACAAGTCTGGCTTTCTCCGGGTACTCCGGTTTCCTCCACCAATAAAATTAACCTCCACGATATAACAGAAATATTGTTGAAAGTGACTTTAAGCACAGTGACCCCCTAACCCTATACATTTTGTTACGTGATCCACTTACCATTTTGACTTTGGTAAATACCACCAATAAATTAAGCTATTTTCTTTTAGGGCCAGATCAGTATATGAGAGAGGGCTAGATGTCGAACACAGAAATATTACAATGTGGTTGAAGTATGCAGAAATGGAAATGAGGTTAGATATTATTATACCCCCCGCAAACAAAGTTTGGGGGGGTATTATAGGAATCACCCTGTCCGTCCGTTCGTCCATGTACCTTGTAAGCGCAACTCCTCCTAAACGGCTTATTGGATTTTTATGAAACTTTACACACTTGTAGTACACTACCTGCAGATGTACATGAAGGAATATGGTTGCTGTCCAAAATTTAAAAGCGGAGATAATTCAACTTATACTCTCCACTTATACTTTCACGAAAAGGGGGGAGGGTATTGTACCTTGTAAGCACAACTCCTCCTAAGTGGCTTATTGGATTTTTATGAAACTTTACACACTTGTAGTACACTACCTGCAGATGTGCATGAAGGAATATGGTTGCTGTCCAAAATTTAAAAGGGGAGATAATTCAACATACTTTCACGAAAAGGGGGGGTGGCATGTACCTTGTAAGTGCAACTCCTCCTAAGCGGCTTATTGAATTTTTATGAAACTTTACACACTTGTAGTACACTACCTGCAGATGTGCATGAAGGAATATGGTTGCTGTCCAAAATTTAAAAGGGGAGATAATTCAACTTATACTTTCACGAAAAGGGGGCGGGGCATGTACCTTGTAAGCGCAACTCCTACCAAACTGCAAGCGGGGGGCATCACTCAGTGAGGTCACTCACAGTTCTAGTTTATTTTAACATTTTTATATTAAAATTTTCAGTTGGTGTAATGATCTCCTGAATAGGACAACTATTTTTTGTAACATATTTAATTTCTAGATTATTTGAGGAAATTATGTTTCTTTATTAGAAATTTTATTAAAACTACCAGTACTTTTTTAAATTGTACTGATATAAGACATAGAAAGAAAAATGAGAAAGTGTGAAATAAATCTATATATGTAATAGTATAGCAGAAAGCAAAGATGTTGACTTTTGAAGCTGTAATAAATATGTACTGTGGACTTTTATTCACCAGTGACTAATTTTTTTCATGGATATTTTTTAAGAGATGTACATTGTATTCATATGTTATGAATTCCAAAGTCATGAATTCCAAAATTTTCAACATTTATTTTCAGGATCAAATAATGAAAGAAATGTATTTTTATTAGTACTACAGAATGTAGTACATGAATATTGAAAAATCAGTTACATTTTTTATGAAAAGAAATTTTAAACAGTAATGGTTACCAATTCCACCTATATCAACAAAACAAACAATCATCACTATCTTAACTCGCTGAATACAAAAAAAGACCATGACATATGATGTTGGAAATCCAGGTCCTGGCTTGGGACAGACACATAAATGTGGCGGGGTTAAACTGGTTTATGGGTTTCTACCCTCCACCCCTAATAACAGGATCTGCAAAAGCAATATTTAACAAATAGTTCATGGTACTGAGGGCCATTTGACTCGAAGTGCCGTGAACTATTTGCAAGAATCTTTAATATTCTCAGGAAATTGCACTATTCTGCTTGATATAAAGCAATATGCTATTTTGTCATGTAATCCACAAGACCGGTTACCAACTGACTCATTATAAAAAACTACTTTTCCATTACTGCCTGTTGTTAGTATTCTGGCCTTAAGTGCTACTGATCGCTGGTGTGATTCCCTGCTTAGTCTAACCAAAAAAACATAAAAATGGTATTAGCTGTTTCTGTGTTACTCGTGGGAGTAGAGCTAGACTGGTTGGCTTAGAGTTGAGATAATGTGTCCAAGTGGAGCGATGCAGCATATGGGAGTAGAGCTAGACTGGTTGGCTTAGAGACAAGATAATGTGTCTAAGTGGAGCAATGCAGCATATGGGAGTAGAGCTAGACTGGTTGGCTTAGAGTCAAGATAATGTGTCCAAGTGGAGCAATGCAGCATATGGGAGTAGAGCTAGACTGGTTGGCTTAGAG
>MJUT01041547.1:530315-541063 GCA_002080005.1 Gigantidas platifrons
AGTGGAGCAATGCAGCATATGGGAGTAGAGTTAGACTGGTTGGCTTAGAGTCAAGATAATGTGTCCAAGTGGAGCAATGCAGCATATGGGAGTAGAGTTAGACTGGTTGGCTTAGAGACAAGATAATGTGTCTAAGTGGAGCAATGCAGCATATGGGAGTAGAGCTAGACTGGTTGGCTTAGAGTCAAGATAATGTGTCCAAGTGGAGCAATGCAGCATATGGGAGTAGAGTTAGACTGGTTGGCTTAGAGACAAGATAATGTGTCTAAGTGGAGCAATGCAGCATATGGGAGTAGATTTAGACTGGTTGGCTTAGAGTCAAGATAATGTGTCCAAGTGGAGCAACATCAAAATATCTACCTGTGGTTACGTTTCAGTTAGCTAGCACTATAAAACTAAGAATTTTGTCTATTACAAAGCAGACTTCATCCCATCAAAAAGTAATTAAAACCATGATATAGCAAAAATATTGCTTATTTGACGTTTATCAATACCCACTCACTACATTTCCACAAAATAGTTATTTATGGAAGGCGTGATGTGTGTTGGAGAGATAACCTTCAGGTAGTTGATTTAATTGAACTACTTATATGACCGATAAACCATCATGGTTTCTAGTAAATTGTTTGGTAATAGAACTGATATTAGAAAAAAAACAATGACAAACATGGCTAATTAATTAATAAAAAATAGTTTTGACCTTAATACAATCAGTACGTATTCTTGCAATTTTGCAATATTTTTTTTTTGGTATAAGGAATCCATACTATAAAAGTAATATGAAACAGGGTTAATTAATATCATATTTATTATTAATCTCGTATAAATTAATTACCTATGATATTGAACTTGATTATTAATCTTGTATTAATTAACCTGTATAATATTGCAAAAGAACAAAATATACATTGTCATGAAATTATTATTTTTTCTCTCTTTCCTTTCTCTAGAAACCGTCAAATTAATCATGCGAGAAATATCTGGGACAGAGCATTAACAATCCTACCGAGGGCCAATCAGTTCTGGTATAAATATACATATATGGAAGAAATGTTGGGTAATATTGCTGGTAAGATTCAAATATCATTTTCCATTACCTATATCTTCATTGGAAAAATAAGTCAATTTTCGCAATCATAGTTGGTTAGGAAGACACATGGGAAAGATAAATAACTTCTGCCTGTAATTGTTGGTTAGAGATAATATATATCCTTATCGTCATTGATCTAGTATACTTCTCTGTCATAGTTGGTTAAGGAAGACACATAGGGGAGAAATAAGTCACTCCTTTTTGTCGTAATTGGTTTAGGAAGACACATGGGGGAATATAAGTGACTTTTCTCAGTCATAGTCGGTTAGAGAAGACACATGGGAGAAAATAAGTGACTCCTTTTTGTCATAGTTGGTTTGGGAAGACACATGGGGGAAAGTTATTTCTCTCAGTCATAGTTGGTTAGGGAAGACACACTGGGAAAATAAGTGACATGACTTCTCTCAGTCATAGTTGGTTATGGAAGACTCATGGGGGGAAATAAGCAACTCCTTTTTTGTCATAGTTGGTTAGGGAAGACACACTGGGAAAATAAGTGACATGACTTCTCTCAGTCATAGTTGGTTATGGAAGACTCATGGGGGGAAATAAGCAACTCCTTTTTTGTCATAGTTGCCAAGTTGGTTAGGGAAGACACATGAGGAAAAGTGACTTATCTCTGTCATAGTTAGATACAGAAGACCCATTGGAAAAATGTGACTTCTACCAATCATAGTTGGTTAGAGAAGACACATATTCTAATCAGTGTTCTATGTTGCTTCTCCCAATCATATTGGTTATGGAAGACACATGGGAAAAATAAGTAACTTCTCTCAGTCGTAGTTGATTAAGAGAAGATACATATTCTTATCATCATTTGATGTTTCTTCTCTCACAATCATAGTTGGTTAGAGAAAACACAGATCTCAATCATAGTTGATATCTACAGACACATACTATTTTCGTCACTTTTTATGAATCATTATTGCAAAGAGAAAATATGTTTTCTTCTCACCCCTGGAAGAATGACTTACATCGTAGCCCTAAATCTAATGAAGAATTGGGAAAATCTCGGTCATTGTATTAATATTAGTTTGTTGATTTATTAATTAAATGGAGATGTGGTTGTTGTCTTTAAAAGAATGAGAGTTGAGATTAAGTATAATCTGATAAAACAGGGGCTGTTATGGTCGTGATCTAATGGTAGTTGGATTAACAACTACCTGTGCAATCAGTTCCTATCACCACTAAAGTTTTGAGTTCGAATCCTGCTCATGGCGAGGTGTACTCAATACAACATTATGTGATAAATTTGTAAGTGACTTGCACAGGTCAGTAGTTTTCTCGTGGTACTCCGGTTTCCTCCACCAATAAAACTGATTGCCATGATATATGTAACTGTAATATTGTTGAAACTGGAGTTAAACACCATAATCCTAATCCTAACCTGATAGTGTTGTTTATGGTCATATTTATCTGACAGTTTATAAAGTATGATGTTATGTTTCAGGTTGTAGACAAGTATTTGAGAGATGGATGGAATGGGAACCAGATGAACAAGCCTGGCACTCCTATATCAATTTTGAATTAAGATATAAAGAATTGGACAGAGCTCGAGTCATATATGAACGATATATCCTTTCAGAAAGTTCACAAATAGAAAACAGCTTAAGTTCATTAGTCCCCCTCTTATAAGACCACCCCTTTCTACAATGGAAAAGTGGCCTTATAAAAGGGTAGTCTCTCCTTCAGGGGACAATATTGTAGTATTTTAGTATCTCAGTGCATTTAAAATCAGGCTTGATAAGACAGGCGACCTTTAATGGGAGTGGCCTCATAAGAGATGGACTACATGTACTGAATCTGTTTATTACTAAAGATCTTTAGATCTTTACATATGATCTGATGGTATAATTTTGTGGTGGCAATTTTTCATTGTTCATCCCATGATAACCACCCATTACTACTTTTCATATTGAACACAATGGTACTTATATCAATACATTGAAACCTGTCTAAACCGAAGTCTGAATAAAACTGAATCATGTATAAATTGAACTTTAAATAATGTCCCAATTTAGGAAATCTTTGTTATTTTAGTCTGTATAAACTGAACACCATATCTTTTCCAAACACACATTAAAACTTTCTTTTCATGACAATGATGTTTGGTTTAGACAGGTTTTACTGTATATTGGTGAAGTTTGAATAAGGTCATTTTGTTGACTACTGTTTTTTTTTAAACTAGAACATAGAAAAGGAAATTTCAAAATTTATTAAATGAAAAAATATACAGTGAGGTCTTATTGGAAAAATCCTCAAGGTGCAAAATCCCAAAGGTGCATACATTTCAAACTTTATTAATAGTAGATTTGTTATGTATTATTCTATATATTCATACTGGAAAGTGGGTCTAATCCCAAATTCTTGAAAAAAATCTACTGAACTGAACAAATAATTCTAAATTGGAGTAAAAACTCAGGCTAAGTTGTAATTTGGAATGAAATTTCTTTCTTTTTATTGAAAAATAATAAAGTTCATTAAAACACAAATATTTCAAATGTATTTAAAACATGAGGGTAAATCCACTTGATTTTTAGTTCAACTTGCCAAAGGCAATGTGAGCTTTTGAAATCACTTGGCATCCGTTGTCTGTTGTCTGTCGTCCGTTAACTTTTCACATTTTAATTTTCTCCTCTGAAACCCCTCAGCCAAATGAAGTGAAACTTGGGAGGAAGCATCTATGGAAGGTCCTCTCTAAAGATTACTCATTTTGTCCTGATCCATTAACAAACATGGCCACCATAGGCAATTCTTGTTTCTGATTGGCCGTTTTTAAAAAATCTTCTCCTCTGAAACCGCATGGCCAAATGAACCGAAACTTGGTAGGAAGCATCTATGGCATATACTCTATAAAGATTGCTCATTTCGTCCCGATACGTTAACAAACATGTCCGCCACAGGTAATTCTTGTTTCTGATTGGTTGATTTCTAAAAAAATGTTCTCCTCTGAAACTGCTTGGCCAAATTAATTGAAACCTGGTAGGAAGTATTCTTGGAAGGTTCTCTATAAAGACTGCTCATTTAGTTCCGATCCGTTAATAAACATGGCCGCCACAGACAATTATTGTTTCTGATTGGTTGATTTCTAAAAAATCTTTTCCTCTGAAGTTGCTCTACCAAATGAGCATAAACTTAGTAGGAAGCATCCTTGGAAGGTCCTCTATAAAGATTGCTCATTTAGTTCCGATCCGTTAACAAGCATGGCCACCACAGGCAATTCTTGTTTCTGATTGATTGATTTCTAAAAATTCTTCTCCTCTGAAACCGCTTGGCCAAATGAATCGAATCTTGGTAGGAAGCATCCTTGAAAGGTCCTTTATAAATAGTGCTAATTTAGTTCCGATCCGTTAACAAACATGGCCGTCAAGGCAATCCTTGTTTCTGATTGGTTGATTTCTAAAAAATATTCTTGTCTGAAACCGCTTTGTCAAAAGAAACGAAACTTGGTAAGAAGCATCCTTAGAAGGTCATCTATAAAGATTGCTCATTTAGTTCTGATCAGTTAATAAACATGGCTGCCACAGGCAATTCTTGTTTCTGATTGGTTGATTTCTAAATATCCTCTTCTCTGTAACTGCTCAGCCAAATGACCAAACCTTGGTGGAAAGCACCTATGGGAGGTTCTGTATTAAGTTTCCTCAAAGCAGAATGAAAGGTGAGCGACACAGGCTTAGCCCACTGAGCCTCTAGTTAGTTTTACAGACTTGTTAATTCCACACTCATTGTGTTAAATCTGGTGCTTTGGTTGTATCATACTGGTACTTCACTATTGGAAAACTGCATCAGTGATGTAATGGTTGGAGAGTGTGGTAGACCATGGGTTCAGGTCCAGATCGGGTCAAACCAAAGACAATGAAATTGGTATTTACTGCTTCTCCACTATACATGCAGCATTAAGTAGAAAGAGAATATGGCCGAATCAAACAACAGGTCTACCCGCAGACTGTTGTTTTAGCGATCTAGCACTATAAAGATCCAATTAAGCGTGTTACCTAGTACAATGCAGACAACATTTCATTGAATGTAATTTGTTCTCGGCTGAAAAGTTCCTCATTTGTCATTCATTCACTACTGGAACCCTTTTTATGTTAGATTCATACCTGTTCTTTTGTCAGAAGATTCCTTGTTTTAATCTGTGTTACATCTTAATGTTTCCTTAACAATGTCACTCGTTCTTGTTCATCCTGAAGTAAAGAACTGGATCAAATATGCCAAGTTTGAAGAGAAACATAGTTATATCAGTAGTTCAAGAAGAGTGTATGAAAGAGCTGTGGAATTTTTTGGTGAAGATAATATGGATGAAAAAATGCTCATAGCATTTGCTAAATTTGAGGAAGGACAAAAAGAAGTAATTTTTAATTTAACTTTTTTTTTTTCATTTATCTTTTAAAGATTTACTGGGCAATGTTTCTTACAACAATGAAGTATATTAGCAATTTCTTCATTTTGTAATTAAGAATTAGAATTGATGTTTAATATTACTTGACTTGGTACTGGTGAAGGTTCTTAAGACTTGAATCAAAGAGCTTCTCATTGCATCCCCAGGTTGTGGATAGGGGGTGTAGTCTGAATAAGAAATAGCCCATAGTAGGTAACATTTATGGAGAGTGTGACTCACCCCATAGTTGCCAACTCACACGCTTTTCGTGTGTAATACACGCTTTTTTGCCTGTTTACACGCGCTGTTTACTTCACACGCCGGGTACACACTTTCTAAGACTTTACATGCGATTACACACATTTTCGTAAAAATAAATTTTCTGTTTTTAGCTGTACCGCGATTCTCGGGATTTTTCCATCTCTCTATTTTTGTCGATCATCGTTAATGCCAAAATCGCGATTCGCGAATGGTTTCTTTTGCACATGTCAAGTAAGTTTGTGAGTAGTTTTTACAATCCCCTTAACAAAATAATTTTGGGAAAATGGCCAGTGGTAGGAAGAGGTCAATTTCTGGACCGGCATCTTCATCCATTGAGCCTAATGCAAAAAGGAAACGATATTTCTGTACCTATCAAAAAGATTGGGAATCAGAGTTTAAGTGGATAAAAGGAGGCTATCTAGGGCCGAGTAATGCATTTTGCACCCTTTGTAACATACATGTATTTACATTGGATCTTCGGCCAAAAGTGATCAGACATGCTAAAACTCAGAATCACTTGAAACTTGTTTCTTTCCAAAACCAGTCAAAGCCTATTTCATCATTCCTGCCATGTGCAAACAGTACTCTTAATGATAAGATCATTAAAGATATCATGCAAATTTAATCAAAATCACCATTGTTATGAATATGTACCAAGTGCTGAGGTATTGCAATCGGCCAAAAAGGCAACTGTACAGTATAATAAAAGTTTACAGTAATAATGTGTTTTATTTGAAAGACTTTAATTGGTGAAAAAACAAAGGATATGTGGGTAATGGCATAAAGACAACACAAAATCATCAAATTGTATGATTACAGATAAAAAAAAAGCTCGTCACACGTTTTTACACGCTTTTTGGCATCTCATGTCATCTCATGACATGATTTCTCATTGCTGGAGGTTGTCAACTATGTCACCCTGCACTTTAAAGACCTCTTTTGTAGATTTTGAAGAAGAGCAGGCACATTGTAGCTACTACAAAAGAATAATTTGTTCGTCCTTACCCTGCTCTCCATACTTTACTAATCAGTTTTACTAGTATTCTGATGGTCAGTTTTATTGGTTAGATGAAACAGAAGTACCCAGTGAAAATCTGCTACAGGTCATTGACAAATTTAATCACACTATCATGCTTTCAAAGGGAGAAGTCTAGTCTCACTATTTTTTTAGGTGAGCCCTGAAAATTGTTATTAGTTCACTTGTCCAAATAATATATTTGTGATATAGTATATGTTTTAATCAAAATTATTGCCTGTTGTTGTGTATGGTCTCGTAAGTTTGTGTAAGAGTTGTCTCCCTTTGTATTTTGTACAGGTTTGTTTTATGTTTTATCAGTCTCTTTAATAAATGTAAGAAATGGCAGCAGACATGTTTTTATTGTTCAAATAATTTGTAATTGTTGCAGGGCAAACGTTGCGTCCTGCTATATCATGACACTGTCAACACTCAGGAAGGTTTTTGAGGCTAGCTCATGATGAAGTCTTCCCAACTTGCGGTAAGGGGTCACTACAACTCTGCCTATTTAGAAAATGTTCAGTGGTATGACAAACAAATTTCTTATTTAATATGTAAATCAATTTGAATCATTTCAGCATGAAAGAGCTAGACTTATATATAAATATGCCTTGGATCATCTTCCCAAAGATAAATGTCAGGATATTTATAAAAACTACACTGTCCATGAGAAAAAATTTGGTAGCCGTGCAGCCATTGAAGACGTTATTGTCAGTAAGAGGAGATTTCAGTATGAAGAGGTAAGTAGTAAAAAGAAAATTAAACCTTTAGTTGTCCTTTTGTCGCATTATTTAATAATACATTGTATAAGGACATTTAACGTAAAAAAATCTATTACTAAAAAGTAAGAAATCAGACAGATTTTAGTTTAATAAAATTAAATCATATATATTATATTTGTATTAATAACACCTAAATGTTGTTTTTTTTCTGATTATTATGACTGAGTGAGTGAGTGTTGTTTAACATGAAGTGAGCCATTTTTCAGCTATATCAAGAAGAGAACAAGTAACATATTGATGATATGGTGATGTCTAACATATTGATGATATGATGATGTCTAACATTGATGATATGATGATGTCTAACATATTGATGATATGATGATGTCTACTTTGTACTAAACCAAAACGCTGTGTTGGATTATTATAGTGCTAGTTCACTGAAACAACAGTATGCGGGTAGACATGTCGCTACACTTTTACATGTTATCCTGACTGAATATGAGACAACAAGTCTTTGCTTTTACTCCAAATTACTATGTGCTTAGTGCAGATGCAGCAAAAACCTATTTTATAGTCTTTGGTTTGACCTGATCAGAACTCTAACCCATAATATACCACACTCAAGAGGAACACACTAACCATTACACCAAGGATGCAGTCTCTGATCAGAACTCTAACCTATAATATACCACACTCAAGAGGAACACACTAACCATTACACCAAGGATGCAGTCTCTGATCAGAACTCTAACCCATAATATACCACACTCAAGAGGAACACACTAACCATTACACCAAGGATGCAGTCTCTATGACTGTAATTTATTCATACTATCATTTATGAAGCATGTAGTCCATCTGCATAAATGCATATATTTTAATTTTTATTTCAATGTACATGTGCTAACACTTGTCTTATAGTAAAGTCAGCAAACATTTAATTTTGTTACTGTGTTGTAGGAAGTGAAGACAAATCCTTTCAACTATGATGCTTGGTTTGATTATCTGAGATTATTAGAAGCAGACGGCAATGTAGAACAAATAAGAGAAACTTATGAAAGAGCCATATCAAACATACCCCCATCTAAAGTAAGGTTATAGGTCAAATTTTACAATAATGATGTTTGGTTTGATTATTTCAGATTATTAGAAGCAGGTTAAAGGTCATATTTAAATACCTAGTATACAGACATATTTACATTGCCATAGCATATCACTATTATTTTGTAAAAAAAAACAAAAAAAAACCAGCAACACATAAATAATTGTTTTACTAATGTTTGTGCCAATATAGGTATTCCTTGACTGTTAAAAAATAAAAGTTAACAGTGATGGTCCATCAACCATGAGAAGACATGTACTGAAACTTATAAAAAAATCTAGATCCTGTTTTATGACATGTACATGTGGTGCTGTACTGTTAAATCTATGAATGGGATTGGAACCACTTTCCTTCTAAATAAATATTTCTCCAACAACCAAGCAAAGATAGATCAACCATTAAGAGAATTACAGCTTCATAATACCTTTTTGTATTAAACTCACTTTCTCCAAATATAAGATATTGTCATCACTTTGTTTCCAGTGGCAGCATCACAATATGCATTTGTCAGTGTTTTTTCTTGGGAACCTTTAGACCATGAAGTGTTAATTTGATGATCCTGAATATTGTATGTGATTTTCTAATTTGTCTTGAAACATATTAGAAAATACAAATAAAATTTTACATATCCGAACAGTTAAACAAAGACACAATAATATGTACGGCACAAAAACATTAACTTATACTTTTCTTTATTAGGGGTTTTATTTTTGAGCGGAGCTTTTGTCATAGACCCAGTTTTTGTTTATTGAAAATAAAAATATTTTCAACTGAATTTTTTCATTGAGTATTGTTGTATGTATGGAATGAGAATAATATTCCGTGGAAATGTCCATAAAAAATATTGTTTTATTTCCAACCATATCTGGTGTCATTCCTAATGCAGAATTTAGAAATACTGAGGATTTATAAAGTGTAAAGTCTGACACAGCTAGATATTTTATCTAATGTTGAGTTTGATAACAATTGAAAAGAAAATAAGAAACACAATTTAATATTTTCAGGTAAAAAGACATTGGAGAAGATATATTTACCTTTGGATAAATTATGGTGTTTATGAAGAATTGGAAAATGATGATGCAGAGAAAGTTAGAGAAGTGTATAAAGCTTGTTTAGATGTCATTCCACATAAATCATTTACTTTTGCTAAAATCTGGTTGTTATTTGCACAGTTTGAAATTCGACAAAAAAACTTACAAGGAGCAAGAAAAGTTTTGGTAAGCAGCCAAATAAAATAATGTTTATATTATAGCCTTCTTGTGTCTCTTTTTATGTACTGGTGTGTAGTATACTACTTAATAATTTAATTTGATTTGAATATTTCAATCTGATTGGCTAATCCGCCTGAAGCAAATTTTGGTTATACTAGATAACCTGGGTTGGTATTGTGACGTCACCAACGTGTTCATCCGCCAACGACAGATTCAAATATTCACATGAAATAATCGTAATTAAAATCCAGGATTCATTAAATTTTGTTGTAAAAATAAAATTATAAGGAATATTTGAAATTGTTGAACAGGTTATACTTGCATAATCTGGTTTGGGTCAGTTTACGCTTTTCATAAACCGCTTCGCGGTTTATTAAGCGTAAACTGACCCAAACCAGGTTATATCGTATAACCTGTTCAACAATTTCAATTATTCCTTAAATATTAAAATTACCATTGATTGATTTTTATTGAAGTATCAAGATGTTAACATGATTTGTTTTGAGATTGTGTAGATTTGCACATGATTTACACAATTTACACCTAAGAAAAGTTTGAAGATACCAAAGGGGTATAAATGATGCTGTGACTTAGATTTTATTTGTTTGCAAAGGATCCTGAAAAGGAAGTTGTGACCTAGATTTAATAGTTTCCCTGTTTAATTGTGTACTTGTTATTTTGAACATAATACTTAAGTTAATATGTGATTCTTAAAATTTGTTGTATCAGGTGTGATGTATTGTATAAATTGGATCTTAAAATTTGTTGGATCAGGTGTGATGTATTGTATAAATTGATTCTTAAAATTTGTTGTGTCAGGTGTGATGTATTGTATCAATTGATTCTTAAAATTTGTTGTATCAGGTGTGATGTATTGTATAAATTGATTCTTAAAATTTGTTGTATCAGGTGTGATGTATTGTATAAATTGATTCTTAAAATTTGTTGTATCAGGTGTGATGT
>MJUT01041547.1:551839-579000 GCA_002080005.1 Gigantidas platifrons
TTATTCTCTGAAACCGCTGAACCAAATTAAACCAAACCTGGCAGGGATGGTCCCTGGATGGGTCCCTTTCAAAATTGTGTCCAACGACCCCACCCTCCATTCAACATGGCTGATGTTGCTAAAAATAGAAATTTCTTCATTTGTCCATTGTTGCTTTAGTATAAGTCAAAATGAGCTCAAATTTTAACTGCAGCTACATGGCAAGGAGTGCTAAGTTTAACATATATTCCGTTTTTAGCTCAACTGGCCTTTAGACCATGTGAGCTATTGCCATCACTTTTCGTCCGTCAACATTTCACATTTTAATTTTCTCCTCAGAAACCAGTGGGCCAATTGCAACCAAACTTTGGTGGAATGGTCCTTGGATGGTCCCCTTCCAAAATTATGTCCGGTGATCCCGTCTTCCAACCAAGATGGCCGCCAAGCTTAAAATAGAAAAAAAGGGGGATGAAATTTAAAAAAAATCTTCTCCTCTGAAACTACTGAGCCAATCTCAACCAAGCTTTGCTGAAATGATCCTTGGGTGGTCCCCTTCCAAAATTGTGTCTGGCATTTCAGACCTCCGACCAAGATGGCTACCACCGCCGAACTTAATTTAACATAGGACCCTATGGGAAATTCCCATCAAAATCTTCTTGTCTGAAACCATTTGCTCAATAAGAACTAAATTTTGATGAAATAGTCATTGGATGGTTCTCTTCCAAAAATTTGTCCGGCGGTTCGGCCCTTTGACCAAGATGGCCCCCACAGCCGAACTTGGCTTAACATAGGACCCCATCAGAAATTCACATAAAAATCTTCTCAGAAACCACTGGGCTAATTGCAACCAAACTTTGGTGGAATGGTCCTTGGATGTCCCCCTTCCAAATTGTGTCCGGTGATACCGACTTCCGACCAAGATGGCCACCAAGCTAAAAATATAAAAAAGGGGGGATGAAATTGAAAAAAAATCTTCTCCTCTGAAACTACTGAGCCAATCTCAACCAAACTTTGCTGAAATGATCCTTGGGTGGTCCCCTTCCAAAATTGTGTCCGGCATATCAGACCTCCGACCAAGATGGCCGCCACAGCCAAACTTAATTTAACATAGGACCCTATGGGAAATTCCCATACAAATCTTCTTGTCTGAAACCATTAGCTCAATTGGAACCAAACTTTGATAAAATAGTCATTGGATGGTTCTCTTCCAAAAATGTGTCCGGCGGTTCGGCCCTTTGACCAAGATGGCTCCCACAGCCGAACTTAAGTTAACATAGGACCCTATGGGAAATTCACATAAAAATCTTCTTGTCTGGAACCAGTTGCTCAATTGGAACCAAACTTTGATGAAATATTCATTGGATGGTCCTCTTCCAAAATTGTGTCTGGTGGTCCTGCCCTCTGACCAAGATGGCTGCACAGCTGAACTTAGTTTAACATAGGACCCTATGGAAAATTCACATAAAAACCATCTTGTCTGGAATCAGTAGCTCAATTAGAACCAAATTTGATGGAATAGTCATTCGATGGTCCTTTTCCAAAATTGTGTCTGGCAGTCACGCTCTCCCACCAAGATGGCCGCCACAGTGCAGTTGTGTTGTTATTAAAAGCAGCTTTGATCCAGGTGAGCGATTACAGGCTCCTGGGAGCCTCTGGTTAACAAAATTTCAGTTATATTGTGATGTCTGGTTTCATTGATGGCTGTGGGGCATCCAGTCTATCTAGATAACCACTGATTATTCATAAGTCACTGACAGGCATTGTGATACAAGGAAACTGTTAGTCACTGACACTTACAGGCATTATCACAAAAAAGGTAATTATAAGTCTCTTACACTGACAGGCATTATTATTTGAGGTAATTATAAGTCAAGTCACTGACACTGACAGGCATTATCACACAAAATCATTGTAAGTCTCTGAAAATGATAGGCATTATCTTTCAAGTAATTGTAAATCACTGACAGACAGGCATTATCATATAACATAATTATAAGTCACTGAGAATGACAGACAAACAAACAACAACAAACAAATTCTTTATTTGTCAATTAAGATGCCCATTACTGAGCTGTAAACAATCATATGATATATACAATGAATATATATATATATATAAAAGAGACATTATGATTTCAATGATTATAAAATTAACTTGTAATGACAAGAATTTATAACACCCCCTTTTTTTTTAAAATAAAAAATAACAACTATTGTATGTTAGCTACTCAATAATAATCGATTATAACAATTTATACCTATATATAACTAGTGTATTTTATGTTGTAGCTACAAACGTATGTAGACTATTTATGATATATATACAAAATGTATACTATTTAAAAAAAAATTATTACACAATGTTAAACCACCAGTGATCATGTTGACCTTATTATTTTCTAATTACTGTTTTTTCAACAATAAATTTCTCTTCGTATGTAGATCTAACAATAAACGACCCGTTTTCTTGATAATTGTAGAATCTTCTGCAGACATTAACCACACTAGTTTGGATCTATTATCTAGACTTTAAAAAAAAAAATTATTTCATTTATGTTATTTATAATTTCCCATCTTTCTTTTTGTAGTGATGGACACTGGAGTAAAAAATGGACTTCATCCTCGATATCATCTTTGCATAATTGACAAATTCTGTCTTCAACTTTTGAACCAATATATCTTCCTTTTTCTATTTCTAATTTATGTGCACTTATTCTGAATTTAGTATACAGAACTCTTTGTTCATCATTTAATATTAATAAATATTTTTCAAGTATTATATTATTTTTAAAACTACAGTAAGTTCTCAATTTATTTCCAAATTGTTTGTTCTCTCTAGTATCATTTATTTCTGATCTCCACAAGTTATCATATTTTAATTTTAATTTTCTATAAATATGTCTTTTCAACTCTGATTTCTTTTTTTCTAGCATCTTAATGTCTATATCAAGAAACTGCAACAGATTATTTACATTTGAGTACCAGCTACATTTATTTTGATGATGAAGTGATATTGATACACTAAAAGCCTCTAACAATAATTTGTCCTCTGTTTTTATTATACGTTTTAGATATTTTATAACAGTAAAAAACACCTCTATTAATAAAGGATATCTACCCAACTCACCTAGAACAGCAACATTAGTAGATCTTTTACCACATTCAATGCAAATTTACAAAATTTACTATGTAGGTTTTCTTGTTTTATGTTTTTACATTCTTTGTAATACAGTAATTCTTTTTCTTTGTTTAATTTTCTTGCTAGAGTAGCTCCCCAAACTCCACTCCCATACAATAAAATTGGCTTTACTGTGTGATCAAAAATATGTAAAAGTGTTTTAACATTAGGTTTTAATTCACTGAAACTCTTCTTAAGTTTGAAAAAAGCCTTTAAACCTCTATTATGTAAATCTATTCTGGCATCAGTAAAATTACCTTTTATACTAAACAATATCCCTAAATATTTGTAAACTCTGGTTCTATCTATTGGAATGTTATTGATTCTGAAAATATCCTTCTCTAATCTACCAGTATTATTAAAAACCAGTGATTTTGTTTTTCCAATATTAATATGTAAATCCCAATCACAACAATATGAATATAAAATATTTAAACTATTTTGAAGGCCTTCAGCTGTCTCTGACATTAAGACTAAATCATCGGCATACATCAAACAATTCAACTTTAAACAATTCAAACTAACTGGATCACATGAATCATTAAAAACTTTCACCAAATCATTAATAAAGATTTTAAATAAAGTGTCCTTAAATTGTCCCCTTGTCTTTTCACCTATATTTGATGTAAAATTATCAGATACATTCTCCATATCTATTCTCACAGAAAGATCTGTGAATTTGTACATACTTTTCAATACATTATAGAAAAGATCGCTTACACCAATCTTTCTCAATTTATAAAATAAACCATTATGATTGACAGTATCAAAGGCTTTTTTCAGATCAATGAAACAAGTATAGAGTTTTTTTTAGTTTTGTTGTGTATATTTATCTATGAGCGTTTTTAAAACAAAATGATGGTCACTTGTTCTTTTTTCCTTACAGAAACCTATTTGCTCTAGAGAAATTATATTTCCGCTGCTGAGAAACTTTTCTAATCTGGTGTTCATGATTTTTCCAAATAGTTTCCCTAAACAGCTACCAATTGTAATTCCTCGGTAATTGCTGGGATCGTCTTTGGACCCATCTTTAAATATTAGAACTATGTATCCCTTAGCCCATATTTTAGGATAAACAGCTGTACTCAGTACTGTATTAAATATTTTTTGTAAGCTTTCTAATAAGTATAATTGACTAGCTTTGATCGTTTCATTCAAGATAAGATCAAAACCACAAGCTTTATTATTCTTTAGATTTTTAATTTCCTTTTGTATTTCTTTTAATGATATTCTAATGTCAAGCTCAGAAAATATGCGTTCTTCTTCCATATTTAAAAGGGAGCTTAAAAAATTCTTGGAGCCTATTTGGTTATCATACAATGTCACAAGTCACTGCATTGACAGTAATTATCACACAAGGTAGTTATAAGTCACTGACAGGCATTATCACACAATGTCATTATAAGTCAAGTCACTAACACTGATGGACATTATCAGACAAAGTAATTATAAGTCACTGACACTGACAGGCATTATCACACAAAGTCATAAGTCTCTGAAAGTGATGGGCACTATCACACAAGGTAATTATAAATCACTGACAGGCATTATCACAACAGTAATTATAAGTCACAGACAGGCATTATCATACAAGGTAATAAGTCACTGACACTGACAAATATTATCACAATGTCACAAATCACTGACATTGGCATACATTATCACACAAGGTAGTTATTAGTTACTGACAGGCATTATCACACAATGTCATTATAAGTCACTGACACTGACAGGCATTATCATCACACAGTCATAAGTCTGAAAATTATAGGTATTATCATATAAAGTAATTATAAATCAATGACAGACATTATCATACAAGGTAATAAGTCACTGACACTGACAAACATTATCATACACAATGTCACAAATCACTGACATTGAGAGGCATTATCACACAATGTAGTTATAAGTCACTGACAGGCATTATCACACAATGTCATTATAAGTCACTGACAGGCATTATCACACAATTTCATTATAAGTCACTGACAGGCATTATCACACAATGTCATTATAAGTCAGGTCATTAACATTGATGGACATTATCACACACAGTAATTATATGTCACTGACACTGACAGGCATTATCACACAAAGTCATAAGTCTCTGAAAGTGATGGGCACTATCATACAAGGTAATTATAAATCACTGACAGGCATTATCACAAAGGTAATTATAAGTCACAGACAGGCATTGTCATACAAGGTAATAAGTCACTGACACTGACAAACATTATCATACAATGTCACAAATCACTGACATTTACAAGCATTATCACATAATGTCATTATAAGTGACTGACACTGACAGGAATTATCACACAAGGTAATAATAATGGTTGTAAATTGTTATTATTCTCATATTGGAAAGTGAAACTGGGTGGTGGACATTTTGAATTTTACACTTGTGAGATTGTTCAAGTCATTCCAGTAGTATTTCAGTGATATTTATGACAAGAACATTAGCATTTTGCTCAAACATTATGGTAAAATTGATCTATAGGTGGAAGTCATAATGACCAAGAGTGCAATATGATATTGGGGATAGGGTTGGACATTTTTACTTATTAACAGACTATCGATGATCATTCATAATGAAATATTGCTCATCAAGAGTTGGTACAAATGTTTTCAATACTCAATGAGTATGACATTCTCCAGACATGTGGATGAATTGAAGTCCCACTCAGAAGACTTTTGCTTTGTATTTTACCATCCATTGAATGCCTCTGTAGAAGTCCTCATCATACTTAGCAAGATGGAATGTGTTCCATATTTATTGACTTTTTTTGGGGTAACTTTTGAGAAACAATGACTAAACAATAAAAATCAGTTCTTTTTTTTTCTTCCAAATTTGCTTCAGACATGTTTTAATTCAACCATATTTTAGTTGCAAGTCATAATAGTGCTGATGATCAATTTGGTATGGTTATGCTAACATGTATCAACAGACGTAAAGACTGAACTGATGGCTAGGAGCCGCTTCACACTCATATTAGTGTATGAGCTATATTCATTATTGAAGACCTTCCTGTGATTGTGAAATAGGGAGTAGTTCCTGTACTGTAAGTTTTGTCTCAGGCGTAAAATTGGATAGTCTCCCATGTTCATTTACATCCATATCCATTCTTATTAAATACTGCAGAGTGTGGACTTTGATTCTAATAGCTTCTTGAATTCGATTCAGAAGTGAAACTCGTCTAAACTTCCAAAGCTCAAATAATAGTCACAACGTGAGCACAACATAAACAAACATCCGTAATTGCTCTTCTCGTTTCTTAAGAATAACATTATTTTATGAGTAAAACTCCATTCCAAATAATTTGTACAATTGGTTTGGTATTTATTATAAAGTTTGACAGTGTCTGACCCGAAAATAGTGTGAATTTTTTGCATGAATGATGTTTAGAAAATCCTCTACAAATTTCCTCATTTCGGTTTGTTCTGACAAAAACTTAGCGGTTATATGCATTCTTGTTTCTGATTGGCCAAAATACCTAAACAACTGTGCCAACTGGTACCAAACTTACATTGACGATGTTTATAAGGTCCAATGCCGGATTTAGATAAAGAGAGGCCCTAGGGTAATCCACTTGTGAGACCCCTTCCAATTCCCCACCTTCACGACTGACGACTGGAAGAAGATAGAAGTGTGCTTAATCAGTGTCAATAAAGGCAAGGATGCCGAAGGGTGTTTAAAATTCTGCAATATTCTGAAATGGAGTGCAACTGTGTAAGGAAAATTACTGAAGGGTTGTTTAGAAAATACAGTACGTTACGACAGCATAAGTGTGGAAGTCCAATAACAGTGTTAAAAATATGATACACCTTGACCGAAGTCCCCCTACATTTTGAGGCCCAAGGTAAATCCGCCACTGTATAAGGTCCTCTACAAAATGTCCTCATTTCGTTTTAATCGGACAACAAAGTACAGGTATAGACATTCTTGTTTCTGTACAACAAAGTACAGGTATAGGCATTCTTGTTTCTGTACAACAAAGTACAGGTATAGGCATTCTTGTTTCTGTACAACAAAGTACAGGTATAGGCTTTCTTGTTTCTGTACAACAAAGTACAGGTATAGGCATTCTTGTTTCTGTACAACAAAGTACAGGTATAGGCATTCTTGTTTCTGTACAACAAAGTACAGGTATAGGCTTTCTTGTTTCTGTACAACAAAGTCTTGTCCCGTGAAATTACTGTAGCCATTGGAGCCATATGTTACAGGAATTATGTATATACGTTCACTACAACAAAAAATATCATTTCTTTTTGATCAGACAAACGGCATGTCTGGAACAGACATTCTCGTTTCTGACTGGTCAATGTACAAAAATAATCGTCTCTGAAACTACCGTGCCAAATGGAATTAAACTTTGCAGGAATGGTGTTTGAATGGTCCTCTATAAAAAAAAATCCTTATTTTGTTATAATGTGACAAGAAAAATGGTCACCGGTTGGGCATTTTATTTTTTCTAATTGTAACTTTTACTATAATGTAGAATTACCACCCCTTTATTTTTATTCATTATGAAAAAGAACATCTGTCAATGTGCTTAAGCGATTGGAGATTATGTTTAACAAATATTTTTTATTGAAATGAAAACAAACAATATATTTAATATGACAGTTAATGAAAACATTGAGACCATATATTATGTGAAAGAAAATATCTATATAATTTGCAGGGGTCTTGTGGTCGTGATCGTATAGTAGTTAGATTTCCAACTACCTGTGTAATCAGTGTCTATCTCCACTAAAGTTGTGAGTTAGAGCTCTCTCATGGCGAGGTGTACTTGATACAACTTTACATGATAAAGATTATCAGTGATTATCGACAGGTCGGTGGTTGTCTTCTGATACTCCGATTTTATTCATTTTTTGTCTTTTCTAAATTGATTTTTTTTATAAAGGTAGTATTTCAGTTATCAATTATGGTTTTCGAGCTACACTTGATTCCAGTAAAAGTGGTACAGGAGGAGGCCCTTGTCGATTTACTCCGTCGTATCATGATTCGCCCGGCAGGGAAGGGTCGTCCGGACAGCTATACAACGCACTGACCGGTAAAACCCGTTGTCGTTGGTAGGTGGTTGTAAACTCGCTATTAATTGAGGTGGATATCTGGATGGGATCCCATTTCAGTGATATTAGCCGAGTGTGTTAGGCTTGTGGTCAAAAGACAACGAGCCTAACCACCGTCACTGACAGACTATATAAAGTACCGTTATAGTCCATTTTCACAGTATCGTAATAACATGGAACCAAACGTATTTAAATCAAATTTACGTATAACAATGATATTATGTATTCAACGTGATTTAGCCATAATCTGACACATGTTTTGGGACATACAAACACATTTAAACTGCGTTAGGATTATGAACATGTGACACATTCCATTTATAGGAATTAAAATGGAAATATTCTTTATATAAATTATACTATAGTTGTCTATAGCCTTGAGAGGTTCTATATTTGAAATAAATGTTCCTCGAGCTTGTGACATGCATATTCTTCTATCTATCCCCTTGTTACATCTAATATTTATCAGATGTTTATTGAACTTTGAAGGAATGTCAGTCGAGATACACCCCCCCCCCATTTCCCCTCGAATACCGTGATTAGTTAGAATGACACTATATAGTCCAGCTCCAAAGCTAATACATAAATATGATTGCAGACTTCAGCATACGGTTTCCCTGATAGTTAATAAGTCTCCAGGATCTATATATTCAATGAGACATAACCTTGATTTGATTAACGGCGTGGATGATGAGTTACTCATATTTGTCAATATTGTATTTAAGAAATGATGGGAAAATAACGAGACAAACCATTATTTTAAAGGGGTGATGTCTGTCGGAAAGTGAATAAATGAGTTATTAAAACCAGTAACTCGATACGTTTTTGTTTTCTTTTTTACTTATTGAAAATGAAATTTATCTGGTATCGACCGGTTTGTTTTAACTAAATATTAATAACTTTAATTGAAGGGATATTTAGTTTATTTTACTTCTTTGTCTCCCTCCATATTAGACCGAACCAGTATTGTCCGAGGTGAACCAATGGGATAATAAGCAATTTGTTCTGTATATAAATTTCAGTCTTTTGAACAAGTTAGACGTAGAAAGATTAACAACGATCATAAAAATGTTTAATAATTAATCATAAAACAAAACAATATTAGAAAAAAAAGATGGAATTTAGTTATATATTATCGAATCTCATCCTATGGATGTTTTTTCAATTTGCTAGTGGTGAACAAATCAAAAAATACAAAAGTCCTTGTCCAAATGAATGTGACTTAAAAAAGTGTCCAAATTTACAATTCTGTAATGGTGAAATTGTGAAAGACATATGTGGTTGTTGTCCGGACTGCTCAACTAATATAGGATTCAATAGTACATATACACAAAAAGGTATGATATTTATTAATTTTTATTGATTGATTAATTGGTGCTTAACGCCAACTTTAGCAATATTTCAGCTATATCATGGTGTTATTCATGTTTATCTTTTTTGTAATTTTGAATATCTTTTGCATGAAATTACGAATCATTGTTTAGTTAAAAAAATAATGTCACTTTAAACACGTCTATTAGTTAAAAGAGAGAGAGATAGTTCACATTCCACTGAATTGTATGTTCAAATAGTAAATAACGGTACGTGCTTTTTAGACGAACTAGTTTATTTGAATTATACATACATTTTTGTTCTCACGGAATAACTTATTTTTTAAAACCTGTATTTATCAGCTCATGATAACCATGTCAGACGGTATTTGTGTAGAAGTTTGACAAATGAACATGTAAAAACATAGCTCAGACAAGTAGGATAGACTTTCATTAAGTATTCAGTTTACAGATATTACGAAATGTTGATTTACAAAGGTGTTAAAGCCACCCACAGAATTCTTTGCAGTAAATTCATCATATTTATTCAGCATAACAATTAGTATTGTTAGCAGTAACGAAGTGTGAAAGTTATAAAATTGACTTTTATTGTCATTAAATCTGAGTAATATTAGATAAGTATATACCATTATGTAATATATTTTCGCAAGTGGAAACCTTCACTCAAAATATGAAACGTACTTGATTTTTTTATAACCACTCGACTATATTTCGATGAAATTTGATAACCCTAATTATATATATCGCCTATCCTTATACAACCACAAATATGACAATGATATTTAAAATATATGAAGAACAAATACTTAAAAAAATAATAGGTCGATTTATCACACTTGACAAAGGAATAATAATTAAAAAAAAATGGATAAAAAAAAAAGAAAAAAGAAAACGAGAAGTAACAAGTAAAAGTGTACTATATGGGACTCTGTCACTCAAATTTTCTAAAAGATAATTATTGATGATTGATTTGATTGTTTTTGGTGTTTAACGCCACTTTCAGCAGTATTTCAGCTATATCATGGCGACCAGTTTTAGTGGTGGAGGAAGCGGGAGTACCCGGAGAGAACCACCGATGGGCAAGCAACTGGTAAACTTGCGACTGCGAGTCGAGTGCACCCTTTTTGTAATTTACAAAGCTGGGCGCGAACCCACGCCGTATTGGTGATAGGCTGTTGTATGAGCTGTTAGACCCAACGACCTAACTAACTGATTATTGGTGTATATAATATTTAACTTACTTATCAATAAAAAAAACCAAAAAACAAACAAACAACAAATACCACGCTGTCGGAACAGTTCCAACATGCGGAATTGAACAAACTCGTAGAAAGAGGCATATTCGATATCCTTAACACACAAATACGTGTTAGCTTACTTTCCTGGCTCAACACAGGCAACTTCAGTTTTATGGTCCAAACCATTTATTCCAAAAATAAGTTCTACAACTACAGACAGTGGCCAAAAGTATTCGTATGCTTCCGACTCTCCCTATGTATTTCATATAAAACATGGTTTTTCAAATAATTATCCTGAGGTCAATTCATGTCCCATTTTGATAATTGTTTTATCAACAAAAGCAGAAAAGTATGTAGTTTATAGTGGTAATGTTCAAACACTATTTAGAAGCCTATATTTCAGATTGTCATGATTTAAACACAGACCCAAATAATTGTCTACAAAAGTACTATCATTGTATCGTGTTTTGGACGAAATATATTCAGTTTTGTGTTTGACTTGTGTGTTCTCAAAATGTTTATCTTATTTAACTATGTTGCATTACACAGTATAACTTCTTTCTATTCTGTTTGTGCTCGTTCAAAAATTAGCAAAATAGGAAATAAATTGACTTCAGAATAATTTTTTGAAAATTCATAGTTTAATATGAAATATATAGGGAAAATTGGAAGCTTCTGAATACTTTTGTCCATTGTCTGTACCTTTAGATTCCAATATTAATCCCGGTTCATATGCACTTGGTTAATTGCCTTGTATACCCGTGGGGGTCGTCGTGGCCGTGATCGTATGACATTTGGATTTACAACTACCTATGCAATCTATGCCTGTCACCACTAATGTTAGTGAGTTCGAATTCTGCTCATGTCGAGGTGTACTCGATTCAACACTATGTGATAAAGTGTGTCAGTGATGGTTTTCTCTGGGTACTACACATTGCTACAGTTTATTCAAATAAAAACGATATAACTGAAAAATTGTTGAAAATGACGTTAAACACCATAGACATTAGCATAAACAAAGACACAATCAAATATGATAATCGACTGTTACGTGTATCAAAATAGTACTGCGCCTACACGTTAACTTAAAGGTTATCTTTAATACAAACCTGAAAGGGTCCATTCCAATTACATATCAATTTTAGCAAATGAAAATTATAATCTTGAGGATACATCGCTCATGTTCAACCCGTATATAGAATTTAATTGTACTGTAACCAAAGATACAATCGCCTATTCCGATACAACGAAAAGAAAAATTGTCCAATTTATTCTGATATGAATTCTACTGGATATTTTTCAATGATAACGAGCCACAACCACCCATCGACCAGTTCTTAGAAAGGGAAAGTCGCAATTATGACATGTGCAATTACCGATATTTTATATACATTTGTATAATAATTTAATGAATTGCTTTACGGCAGTTAATAACTACATATAGTAGTACATTGAGCGTAGCTAATGAAAAACAATCCAGAAACCCTTTGTGCCCACTAAATTAGATTTCTACTTTTTATTAATTACTATCACGGGGTCGATACCTCTGCTGATGGACTATTAGTTCCCGAGGGTATCATCCGTCCAATAGTAAGTGTTTCGGCACTGACATGGTTTATAAGATATATTTATTATTGAATTTTACAGTTCCCAAATAATGTAATTATTATTAAAACTATAATTATAAAACTACACACACTTTTATATTGTCTTCTGACTTACAGGCTGAACGAAAAGCTTACGAAACGAGCCGTGTCCATATACTGTATACTGTAGGCCTACGTTCTTATTAAATTAAACTACAATAAAAAAAAATAAACACACACAACTCTGATGCCTTTACATGAAAATGATTCCTCTTATAGCCCAAGTAGTTAAACAGTAATGGTCGACAATATTACCAACCTCAGCAATATCAACTACACGTATTTGTCTGCCGAGGCTCGAATGTCTTAAGAAAAATGATTCCGATATAAGCTGATTGCGAAATAAAAATCCTGGCTAAGGACATCCACAAAATACGACGGATTAAACCCAGTCCTCCCTTCCTGATATCTAGAACATTATTGACCAAACAAAGATAAATAAAAACAAAAATCGGAAGGGATTAGCTAAAAGTTAAAAGATCAAACACTTTCACAGAAACGACGATAATATAACTACGGACAATACAAAAGAAGTATCGACTAGTGTCTTAGTTAACCAACTGCTAGCTAAGATGGTTGAATCCATTTATCAAAAGGAGGGTGATGGTTATGGTGTTTAACGCCACTTTCAACAACATTTCAAATATTTACCAAAAGGAATAATAAAAAAAAGAGAATAATTGATATCTCTAATAGTTAATTAGTTAATCAATTAATCTTAAAATCGAAAGAATGTAATGGTCTTCATAAGAGACCAGTAGTGAAAAATGTATCATCGGGATGTAGGAATTAAATTTGTGCATTAGAAAAAAATAGTTATTATTTTTCGTTTCAGATGGGGCCTGCAAGCAAGTTACATGTCCCAGATTTAAAGTTTGCATGGAAAATATGCAAGGACTTCCACTTTGTACATGTCCAAACCCATTTGTATGCCGTGGACGACGGCGACATGTCTGTGGCAAGGACGGTACAACATACGAATCTCGGTGTCATATGAGAGTTATATCTTGTCATAAGGCAAAGCGTATAAAAATGGCCCACAAAGGTGCTTGTGGAATGTTAAGAACTCAGCAACATGGGAGCAATGTAAAATATGCAGAAACTGAATTTGATATAAGCGCTAAGCGACGAAAGAACAGAAAACAATCAAGAAGGAAAAACAGGAAAACTCTAAAGAGGCGAAGACGGAAACAGAGAAATAGAAAACAAAAAAAATCGAAAAGAAGACGTGGTAAAAAGAAAACACATAAGGAAAGGAAGGAAAAGGTTAAGTCACAAATAAAAAGGCAAGGATAAATCTGTTAAAAATAGATATCCAAGCGAACGATCTCATATTTAAAGCAAGTGTCAATTCCGATAATTGAAAAAAAAACTTTTAACTTATTCAAAAGATTGTAAAAGAATAATGTCTTAGAGTATATAAACACACCTTTTTATTTATATATCTTGCATTAGGGACCGACTGTTTAATTTTTTAAGGGAGGGGCCATGTTTTTCCCATAATTTTTTTTTCACTTAAGCAAAAATCATACTATTTATTTTAGGGGGCATGAAAATTCAGTAATTTTTAGTCAAATTTTACCAAAACTTCTCATAGAAAACTGTAGGGTCATATTATTATTATTGTTTTTTTACCTCTTTCAGATCAATTATTTTTATTTCTATAAAATTTAGCATCATAACTCCCCCAAGTTAACTGGTTGCTCACGTACTGTACTATAGATTTACAGGCTTTCTATCAGTACATTCCTTGGTAATTGTGATATCATTATATTACTCCCAAGTTCTCCATTTATGTAGGATTATTCAGTAATTAAGTGGAATAGAAATATGTCCAAAATATATATATATATATATATTTGCATAAAAACGAAATATTTGAACTTTTATATAAAAATAAAGTTAGTTATCTTGTAGAATATACAATTAAAAATATAAATGTATGTTTATAATTAATGTGAGCATTATTCATAAGTATTGTTTTTTTTTTGTCTACAAATGTTGTTAAAGGGACCGTCTTTCATTTAATATTGTATTATTTGTGAATAAAAACAAAGAAAGTTCAGAAGATGACTTATCAGTCTCCCTGCTTAGTGGAGAAGCAGGAAATACCAATGTAATCTTTGGTTTAATCCAAACCCACGATCTACCACACAGGAGGGGATCACGCAACCCATCCACGATCTACCACACAGGAGGGGATCACACAACCCACCCACGATCTAACACACAAGAGGGGATCACACAACCCACCCACGATCTACCAAACAAGAGGGGATCACACAACCCACCCACGATCTACCACACAGGAGGGGATCACACAACCCACCCACGATCTACCACACAGGAGGGGATCGCGCAACCCATTACACCCAAGATCTACCACACAGGAGGGGATCACGCAACCCATCACACCCAGGATCTACCACACAGGAGAGGATCACACAACCCATTACACCCAGGATCTACCACACAGGAGGGGATCACGCAACCCATTACACCCAGGATCTACCACACAGGAGGGGATCACGCAACCCATTACACCCACGATCTACCACATAGGAGGGGATCACAAAACCCATTACACCCACGACCTACCACAGGAGGGGATCACGCAACACATTACACCCAGGATCTACCACATAGGAGGGGATCACGCAACACATTACACCCAGGATCTACCACAGGAGGGGATCACGCAACCCATTACATCCACGATCTACCACACAGGAGGGGATCACGCAACCCATTACACCCACGATCTACCACACAGGAGGGGATCACGCAACCCATTACACACACGATCTACCACATAGGAGGGGATCACAAAACCCATTACACCCACGATCTACCACACAGGAGGGGATCACACAACCCATTACACCCACGATCTACCACACAGGAGGGGATCACGCAACCCGTTACACCCACGATCTACCACACAGGAGGGGATCACGCAACCCATTACACCCACGATCTACCACACAGGAGGGGATCACGCAACCCGTTACACCCACGATCTACCACACAGGAGGGGATCACGCAACCCATTACACCCACGATCTACCACACAGGAAGGGATCATGCAACCCATTACACCCACGATCTACCACACAGGAGGGGATCACGCAACCCATTACACCTAGGATCTACCACACAAGAGGGGATCACGAAACCCAGTACACCCACGATCTACCACACAGGAGGGGATCATGAAACCTATTACACCAACGATCTACCACACAGGAGGGGATCACGAAACCCAAAAAGTACACCCACGATCTACCACCCAGAAGGGGATCACACAACCCAGTACACCAACGATCTACCACACAGGAGGGGATCACGCAACCCATTACACCAACGATGCGGTTTGTGTGACCTACAATTTGTATACAATTAAATGATGCATAAAGGGACGACTCTATATTGATTGTGTACATTAAGCAGGAGTCTGAAGAAATTTAGACAGAGGTGAACATATTTGGAGAAATATTATTTCTGTGTATTCGACATTGCAACAAATACAGAAAATGAAAGACAGGTTTCTCACCAAGACATTTGTAAGATCAATTGAACTGTAAAACAAAATGACATTGTCACTGGCCTTTTTAAACAATCCAGCTACACTACAAGGATTATAACATTGAAAAAACATGTCAGAACACTGAATGTGCAAAATTGTCAAACATACAAAAAATCCCACCACACAGGGGAAACTACTCTTTCTACTCTAATTAAGGAAAAACATTCTTTTGGCCATTGTATTGTCTGTCCTTCTTCCATTTACGGTTTCTGTTTAACCCTTTGGTATCATCAAACTTTTCTTGTCGTTCCTTGATGGGAAATGTTGTTTTTCTGTACCAGCAAACTGACACACACTGACAACCATTCTTTTATGTACAATTAGTTTTGGAAAAATATAAATGTCATGTCCAAACATTAATAATAAAATAACATAGGCCTACATCTAGAGCGAAACTTTCTCCATGTTAGAGAGTGATTATTGTTTAACGCCAGATAAGCAATTTTTCAGCTATATTATGTTGAGAACAAGTAAATTTTCAATGAGATGATGATGATGTCCTCTTTGTACTAGACCAACAGACTGAGTTGGATTTTCATAGTGTTAGTTCAGTGGACCAACAGGTAGACATGTTGCTCCACTCAGACACATTATTCTGATTCCGAGCCAACCAGTCTTTGCTCATGTTCATTATTGCTGCGTGCTAAGCAGAGAAGCAACAAGCACCAATTTTAACGCCTTTGGTTTGACCCGATCGGGGCTCGAACACATTATCTACCACACTCGATGTGAACATGCTAATCATTACACCACTGATGTCATGTCATGAATACGATTTTGGATATTTCTGCTCAGTCATTAGATTACGTCAGAACATTGAGATATCAAATTTGTTTGATTTCTATAAATCTTCAGAAAAAAATTCTTAAAAATCCAGTTTTCAAATCACCATTTTTGTTTGTTCTAGATGAATATTAATATATGATATATACGAACTCTGACAATTAATTTCAAACAATTTCGTCCATTATTAAAAAAGTTACCCATTAGGTCTCTATGTTAATTATATTTTCAAAAGTGTAAAAATCTTCATGGCGTGAGTACAAAATATTTTTGTACGAACTTGATTGCATAAAATTGTATTGTTTTGTGTGCTAAACCCAATGCATTGACCATATAAGTTGATATGTGTGTTTATTGATTTTTTGTGTAGTTATAAATAAACTTCATTCATAACTACGATTTTCCCATCATACAACAGGCTAAAATGCCACTATAGCCAATGAAGAGATCTCATTTGAGGTCAGTATAGCTATAAATAAACTTCATTTATAACTACCATCCTACAACAAATATTCTGTATACACATCAGCTGTTAAAATGCCGACTATAGCCAATGAAAAGATCTCATTTGAGGTCAAGTTCTACAATGTATATTTCATAGTACCATGTGACATAGGCATTTAAATATTAAAAGGCTACTCATTAACTGACCATTAAGGTGATGGTCAATTTTAATATTCTAATTTCCTGTGTTACATGGTACATCTGTTATTTGTACTCACTCCATCCAGATTTTTACACTTCAGAAAATATAATTAACATAGAGACCTAATGGCTAACTTTTTTAATAATAAACCAAAATTTTGTAGATTAAGTTAGTATATATCATACATTAATATACATCTAGAAAAAAAATGTTGATATGAAAACTCGATTTTTAAGAATTTTTTTCTGGAGATTTATAGAAGTCAAATGGACTATACCACATATATGCATGTTGTAAGAAATTCATAAACATTTTTGATTCGTGTAGATTTCAGTAGTGAGTGGTGGTTGCGACCTTACCGGGTATGCGGCATTATCTGTCCTACTATATCTTGTGACGGGCAACATGCACACTTAAACCGGCATTTGCGGTAGTGCCTACCGACAAAATTTGTGGGCGGAGTTTATCATCAGATCACCCTGTTGATATAAACAGCATATTTATGAAACGGTATGTCACATGACTAACGTGACCTAAAGGTCACATACCTCAGAAATTTGAATTTTCGAAGTGATTTTTTGTAGTTTTTAGACTTATTTTTAATAAGACTGAAAGTTTCGTAGGGAGAAACACTAGTGACCATGTCTGTCAAATATTTTGCACCAAAAGTAACTGTGAAACTTTGTATCATTGATTTTTCCTCCTCGAGATCACCGTGGTCAAAATAATGAACAATCTGAATGTTTGTTCCGCCCACAGCTATTTATACCCACGGTCCCAGTTTAAAACAGCCCACCGGATAGCTACTGTTCATCAACAGGTAATTTGTGATCTATAGTTGGTACATATTTGTCATACATTAACATACAAACATATATAGCTTGCCATTTGTGGGGAAGACCAAGTGATAAACAAACATGTATAAACAAATACTTGTATCTACAGGTAAAATATATAGGATAATTATCATATTTATTAAATTCCACTTGAAAAAAAAAATAAAGGTCTACGCAGAGTGAATCATGATACGATGATAGCATGTCAACAAGGGAAAGTTCAACAAGTGTATATTCCAATTGCTTACAGTTGGGGCGATTGGTATCCGAAAAGGTAAAAATATTTTCTGTTTCCCATCAGAAAAGATAAAAATATTTTCTGTTTCCCTATGTTCACATGCTCAGCAGTAGTGAGCAGCTTGATTTCCAATTGACAAGGAAACACAAACCTGGTAAAGAAACAATGACACAATAATTTATATATAGTTGGGATCCCATTGACCCTAAGCCAGTACCTGGATTTCTATATCAGCATATGTCCACTATACTTTTTGTGTTCAATGATTTGAAGTGAGTTGTCTTGTTGATCACATGACTGTTGAAACTTTCTTTTCATAATGTTGAGTATTTGAGAGTTTCCAAATTAAGGTCAATGTTAATCATCTTATGGAGGGACACCATTTGCTCCGACAATCATCTTGCATGTTCGATAGCGTGCACAAAAAAAAACAAAACAAAACAAAACCTCTCCTCCCCAAAAAAACCCAACCCATCCTAGGGGTGTAAACTAGTTTACCATGTCAAGATAATAAACAGACAACCACAGACTCCAATCATATCATATGCCATGTACCAGATTTGCTACATTATTGATACAGGACGGAGTGACTTGTTGATTAATTTACATTACATAATAATGTTGGTCCGTGGATGATCATAAGTTCATTATAACTAAGAAAGAGTTAGTGTTAGATTATTTAACGTCACTTTCATCATAGTTCAGTTATATAGTGGTGGTGAGTTTTATTTGTGATGGTAAACAGGAGTTCCTGGAGAAAACCACCACCAATCTGCTGCAAGTCACTGACAAACTTGATCACATAATATTGTATGGAGTACACCTGGCCTGAATGGGATTCAAACTCGTAACATTAGTTATGGTAGGCACTGATTACTAAGAAAGGAGTGAGTGAATGATTGCTGTCAAATGCCAAATGAGCAAGATTTACCAAATATACAAAAGCAATTGTTTAGGGATGTTTTAAAGGAATGGACTATGTACTTGATAAAATGAATTTACAACTGTAAAGTTACCATTCATTACATCATATCTTTGCTGTTAAAATGTTCTGGAGAGAATAATGAAGTCTTGAAAAAATTCTACTATTGTTTTCAATTTAATCATTTTATTTATTATGCACAACAAAACTTATGATAATTTGCTTTCATCATAAGAAAACTTGATCTCCAGGTGAAAAATGATGGATACCAGCTTCTAGGCTGTAAAATTTTAATAAATATCACTCTGATACTATTTATTAATATAATAATATAGAATCAAAGTGACATTTAAGGACCAACCAATTCATTCAGGAAGGGGGATGGAAGTTATGTCTTTTCCACACTAAACAAAACCAGATATTTTTCTGGACATCAAAAATCAGTAGTTTTTCTTCATATCATATTTAACCAAAATTTCTGTTTGAATATTGCAGGGTTTGATTATTTTTTTTTTTACATCTTTTAGGTCAACATAATTTTTTCCAATAAAATATGTAACAAAAATGAAAAAAAAAAAGAAAAGACACATCTTCTCCCCTCCCCTAAATGTAAAATGGTTGTTCCCTTAAATGGTGCCCAGATCATGTGATACATGACCTAAGAACCATTTAAGGAATTGTCTGGAGGACTTGAGTTCAACCAAGTCCAATTCATTTGTTAAAGACCTTAAAAGGGCTTTGTAAAATGTATATCGTAGATTGTTAGATTAGACCACAAAAGAATACTACACTGTACTTCCATGGTATTTAATAAGCTGCTGTTCTGTATTTTCACTGTTACAAGTCTCTGTCAGTAGAAGGGTCTACGTAAGTCACTGCCGACAAAATTAGAGTCATAATGACTGCAGTGAAACATAGACCTAGAACTGTAAGTAACCATAGCAACTGATCTCCATCATAGTTCACCTGGCTCATGGTCAATCCAACTCCTCTGGACGGACAGGATGTGTTAGTGGAACAACAGATTTCTTCTCTGTGTCTCTTGATAAGGCTTTCCTCATATCTATAATTAAAAAAATTATAGTACATACAGCAGTCTAGACAAACAAGTGTTTCTCTCTGTGTAACCTTAATGCAATAAGTAACATAAATAAACCAAGCTCATTATCTACAAAAACACAGTATACAAGGGCCTTAGGATAACAAGTTGTATATTATGTAATTATGACATAATAAAAACTTTTCTCTTTGAAATAAACCTGCATGCATGTAGTTACTAACATCTTGAGGTACAGCTGCACTTAAAGGTAGAATACATCAATATTTGTACTGAAATAAAAAATAGCAATAAATGTACATGTACCTGTACTTGCCATTTCACAAGCATGAAATACTTATTTGGTCAACAGTAGCTTAAAATTACCATTATCCTTTAATTAGGAGAAATGGATATCTTGGATATATAAACCAGACAGTCAAAATACATGTATCTCTTGTTGAGCAAAATATGCCCAATAATTTTCAAGAGGTTTTTCAGCTGATTTAATTTTTAAATTCATATATTTTCAAGTAATCTTAAATGAGATTTTTTTCCCCCTTAATCTGCATAATAATTCTTTTTTTCCCTTTTAATTATAACAAAATACCTACCAAATAAAGACAACTCTAATTAAAGGGAGATAGAGAATAGAAGCATTCTTGAAGCCTAATAACATTGTTGTATTTATAAATTTAGACATGATAATACAATCATTTTGCCTTAACTTTGTAGATTAAGGTCCACATTTAAAAACCTTAAAATTCACTAGCCTGTGTAGTTAACTTGCAGAAATAGACTTTAAATAAGGCAACCGACTATTTTTCATCCAAGGACAATAAATCTGGAAAGGTGGAGTGGAAAAATGAGATGACAATTAATAATTGACACTTTCATGTAAAAAAAAATAAACAAAGATGATTCAAAAGTATTTCTCATATGCCTATATCAATGGGCATGTATACATGATGACACCCCTCCCCTCCACACCCCCATCTTAAAATTTACAGAAAAAATATTGCATACTTTTAAATTCAAATTGTATTTTTATATGTATATCAAGGTGTTAATTAAAAAAAATTGAGAAAAAAAAAAAGAAGGCAAAGAAATAAATATTATATGGCAGAGGCATATAAAAGAAGATCTAATGCAATGACCCATAATTACATTATTATACACAAGCGTTACCCACCCTTTCATCTTTTATCAATGACCGAAAAGAAAGACAAGTTGGTTAAACAACCATATAATGTAATTTTTGTTGAAAAACAAAAGAGGTTTAAGTTATCTAAAACATAAAATACAATTAAACTATATTTTATCAGAAAGAAAAAATAAGGTTAAATATCATGTTTTATCAATTTGTATCTTACATATATACATCTTACATCATTAACCGTCTTTTTCTTACATTTTCCAGATTTAAAAAAAATGAAATTATGGACTGAAAATTGGATCTGTATCAACTGTGAATGTAAAACTTAATCAGTGTAAAATAAAACTTGTCAAAGATCACTTCCTTTCTGTAAATCTTGGCAGTATCAATAAAAACTGCTAAAGCTATTAGAATTTGTTTGTCTATAAGAAATTGGCAATATGTCTTAAGACATGCATTTCGTCAATTAGTAGCAGTTATAAGTATTTAATTATATTTATGATAATAACCATATGTACCTGTGATTATATGCTGCATTTCACATGCACACAAGGTGCAGTCAATGTACTTCAATAGAAAACGAAAATGCAATAAAATGACTCAACATCTGATTATGGTATATTTTCCCTTTGTTGATTTCATATGCATATTTATTGCTGAATTAAATGCATGTTCAAAATGTATCTGCAAATCAGTCACAAAAGGCATCAACTGCTTTGATATATCATATTCATTTCAGAATTTAATGCAATCTTTTGTAGGTTTATTGCTGCGTAAAAGCATTGATCCGTGCAATTGCGCTTCATATTAAAAATGTGCTTTACAACCCAATAAAACTACAAAAATGACATTCAAAACTTATAATTATATTTTGAAATTATTAAATACAATTAAAAATCATTATTTGTTTAAATATTGCAGATTTCCATCTGTTGTTCTTGTGAGTAGTTATTATGTTTTATGACATTGGAAAGTAATTTCATGTTGTGGGCAAAGCTCAGAATGGTTGTGAACTTCATTGACAAATGAAGTTTAAATTCTGAAGTCACATGTCAACCTTTTGACCAATCACATGACTCTTTCCAAATGAAATGAACATATAATGTAATTATAAAGGTATAATTTGTTTGACAGTCAAACCTTGTTATCAAGAACTTTGATAAATAATTCCCTTGGAAAGCTCATGAGTATGTCCTTTTTCGGATAGCTCATTGTGAGTATGACCTTTTTTCTGATAACTCATTGTGAGTACTGTACATTCGGAAATTATTGCGTTCATTTATTATTGCGATCTTCAAAAATGTTCACAGATTGTGATTTTTATTATTGCGAAGCATGAAGTCCTCCAGTACAAATGGATACTTATGATTCCAAAATGCGAGGTTTAATTATTGCGATTTCACATCAGTCGCATTATTCGCAATAATAAAAACATCGCAATAATTTCTGAATTTACAGTATGTTGTTCCCTTAGATAGCTCATTCTAAATATGTTGTTTCCTTGGATAGCTCATTGTGAGTATGTCGTTCTCTTAGATAGCTCATTGTTAGTATGTCGTTCCCTTCAATATCTCATTTTAAATATGTTGTTCCTTTGGATAGCTCATTGTGATTATGTCGTTCTCTTAGATAGCCCATTGTTAGTATGTCGTTCCCTTCAATATCTCATTTTAAATATGTTGTTCCCTTGGATAGCTCATTGTGATTATGTCATTCTCTTAGATAACTCATTGTGAGTATGTCATTCCCTTGGATAGCATATGTTAAATATGTCATTCCCTTGAAAAGCTTATTGTGAGTATGTTGTTCCCTTGGATAGCTCATTGTTAGTATGTCATTCCCTTGAAAAGCTCATTGTGAGTATGTCATTTCCTTGGATAACTCATTGTGAGTATGTCATTCTCTTGGATAGCTCATTGGGAGTATGTCATTCCCTTGGAAAGCTCATTGTGAGTATGTCATTCCCTTGGATAGCTCATTGTTAGTATGTCATTCCCTTGGAAAGCTCATTGTGAGTATGT
Organism: Gigantidas platifrons; assembly: GCA_002080005.1. Taxonomy (NCBI): domain Eukaryota; kingdom Metazoa; phylum Mollusca; class Bivalvia; order Mytilida; family Modiolidae; genus Gigantidas; species Gigantidas platifrons. Next base: position 575,521 of record MJUT01041547.1, read on the forward strand.
CATTCCCTTGGAGAGCTCATTGTTTGTATGTCATTCCCTTGGATAGTTCATTGGGAGTATGTCATTCCCTTGGAAAGTTCATTGTATGTCATTCCCTTGGAAAGGTCATTGTGAGTATGTCATTCTTTTAGATAGCTTATCATAAATGTCGTTCCCTTGGAAAGCTCATTGTGAATATATCAATCCCTTGGATAGCTCATTGTGAGTATGTCATTCCCTTGGAAAGCTCATTGTGAGTATGTCATTTCCTTGGATGGCTCATTGAGAGTATGTCATTCCCTTGGAAAGCTCATTGTGAGAATGCCATTCCCTTGGAAAGCTCATTTGGAGTATGTCATTCCCTTGGAAAGCTCATTGTGAGTATGTCGTTCCCTTGGATAGCTCATTGTTAGTATGTCATTCCCTTGGATAGCTCATTGTGAGTATGTCATTCCCTTGGATAGCTCATTGTTAGTATGTCATTCCCTTGGAAAGCTCATTGTGAGTATGTCATTCCCTTGGATAGCTCATTGTGAGTATGTCATTCCCTTGGAAAGCTCATTGTGAGTATGTCATTCCCTTGGATAGCTCATTGGGAGTATGTCATTCCCTTGGAAAGCTCATTGTATGTCATTCCCTTGGAAAGGTCATTGTGAGTATGTCATTCCTTTAGATAGCTCATCATAAATGTCGTTCCCTTGGATAGCTCGTTTTAGATATATCATCCATTGCAGTAGTATAGGTTAAATCAAAGCTGGTCAACTTGAATACATGGACATGTATTATAGTAAAAATTTGGAGAGAATAACCATAATTTGAATTTTCTATAATCAATTCACTTTTTACCAATTTTTTTTGTTAGTAGTTCAGGAAACTATAAGAGAAATAATTGATTGATTAATTGATGATTAACACCAACTTTAACAGTATTTCAGCTATATCGTGGTTAAAAGATATGAAAGAAAGTCATAGATTCAAGTGAACTAACTTAATAATTATTGCCACCAAGTTCATTGCCCTTTATATCATCTATACTCTCAGGGAAATACAAAATAAAAGTCTGTGCCTTCCACGACAAATGTCACAAGTGAAACAAATCAGGATTTTCACCTCTTTGGATCAGTACATGGATTTGAGTGCAAGTTTAATGTAAAATGAAATAATAAGATATTTTAATTTAGAAACAGGTGCCATTACAAAACTCGATTATTAAAGAGATATTACAACTTTATTGAACATAAATATTATCTGATGAAGACAAAAACATATTTAAAGCTTAAAATAAATCTACTCCATTAGAGATTTTACAGAGTGAAGAAAATAATTTTATTTATTAATTTAATAATTTCAATCTTTTTGAACATGAATGTAATGGGAGTATTTAAGATATTCGAATAACTTCATACCAGGGAAGCTGAGTCTGTCTAGATAAAGAAATTGGAATTGATCAATTATAATAGGTTTTACTTCAAAATTTATATTTTGCAGATCAAGCATTTACGGTACAAAGAAAATTGGTAATAGTACAACTACAACAGGTAGAGATGTTGCTCCACTCTGACACATTATCCTGATTCCGAGCAAACCAGTATTCGCTCATACTCCTTAAAATTGCGTGCTCAGCGAAGAAGCAGCAACTACTATTAGTACTAACTTTATAGTCTTTAGTTTGACATAACAGTGGCTCTAAACCTATGATCTACCACAATTGAGGCAAGCATGTCAACCATTACAACATCAACTTAATATCAATAATTATCAAATTTTGAAAGAGTTATTTCATTCAAGTTTCACAATTTGATAATTATGGATATTAACTTTTGATGAATGCCATAATTGTATATTATCAGCAAATCTTTCATCTTTATCCTGATAAAATTATTTTTATTTATGACTCATATTTAACCAGGAGAGGAAAGTTGGTCTTGGGTTGGTTACTAGGTGTCTGGAAACCTAAACACTTGAGGAACATATTGGGGTGTGAACCCATGTCAGGCATGTTTAAGCTTGTGGTAAAAAGTCAACAACCCCAAAATCACTCAGCAACCTTATTAAAGACCTTGACACTCAGACGAGGAACAGCAGTTTAAAAGCATTGTTTCTTTACTGTTTCTTTCATGTTCATTTATATCTTATCTTTGCTTGTTAAAGATTTTTAAATAAAACTGATTAACAGATGGCAAAGCAGAATTTTATTTTATTTACAACATATCTTGTGTTAACAAGTTTCATGTGATCTGCCCCATAATGTTGTCTGATTAACGCCAGGTATCATCTTCTACTGATAGTAATTAGAGAATCAACATACCAGACAAGGCCACGTGTGTGCTGCAGGTAAACTCAACATCTGTTAAGTAGTTATAGTATCTAAATACAACAAAATCAAATCTATCCAATTTCAAACCAGAAAATGTAAGGAACAATCTTTTTTTTATTATACAGTAAAACCTCAGAAAATGTAAGGAACAAACAATCTTTTTATTATACAGTAAAACCTCAGAAAATGTAAGGAACAAACAATCTTTTTATTATACAGTAAAACCGTCTGAAAATGTAAGGAACCACAATTCTTTTTTTGACAGTAAAACCTCAGAAAATGTAAGGAACCAAAACTCCAGTTTTCTTTTTTGTTTTAATATACAGTTAAACACATATACAATGTATATAAGGGGAACTCAAGGAAACCTGAAAATGTGCCCTTTATGATCAGTTGTCCTTTATATATAAGCTAAAATCATATGCACTATTCATGACCATTCATTAATGAGAAAGATGAGACTGCCCTTTATAGAGAGTGAGTTGTTATACAGAGGTGCCTTTAAGGCAAGTTTGACTATTTTACGTCTATATTATCTTCCCTTGTGTCAAATGTACAATCACATTGAAGGCTACTAGATGGAACCTAGTGGAATATTAATGCTGACCAAAATGAGTGCGGACACAGTAATATAAGTTTATATTATAGTTGATCTTTAATTATTTAAAGTAAATTTGAAAATTTCCCCCTGATCCCTTTTTGGGCCTCTTTCTTGGTAAGAGTCATGGTCTTTAAAATCATCATCATTCACTGTCACTATACCAATTTACCACAGCAAAATATCCTTGTGGTAGTACAAACCAGAGGCTCCCAGGAGCCTGTAATCGCTCACCTGGATCAAAGCTGCTTTCAATAACAACGCAACTGCACTGTGGTGCGCCATCTTGGTGGGAGAGTGTGACTGCAGGACATCATTTGGAAAAGGACCATCGAATGACTATTCCATCAAAGTTTGGTTCTAATTGAGCTACTGGTTCCAGACAAGATGGTTTTTATGTGAATTTCCCATAGGGTCCTATGTTAAACTAAGTTCAGCTGTGCAGCCATCTTGGTCAGAGGGCGGGACCACCAGACACAATTTTGGAAGAGGACCATCCAATGAATATTTTATCAAAGTTTGGTTCCAATTGAGCAACTGATTCCAGACAAGAAGATTTTTATGTGAATTTCCCATAGGGTCCTAT
>MJUT01041547.1:609796-630369 GCA_002080005.1 Gigantidas platifrons
GATTTTGGTTTACCCAATACCCAGGGTTTAGTTTATACAGGATTTTGGTTTACCCAATACCCAGGGTTTAGTTTACACAGGATTTTGGTTTACCCAATACCCAGTTGATAATATATTAGATTTATTGTTGAGCATACCAGTGCTAAATCAGAGACCTGTGTTAGTTGACACTTATATACTGTAAGGCACATGCTACATGTGTTACATCATTTTGAGTCTTTTGCTAAATGATTTTTTTGTTGGTTAGATTTATGGTGTTTAACACCACTTTCAACAATATTTCAGTTATATCGTGGCTGTCACTTTTATTTGTAGAGAAAACCAGAGTACATGGAGAAAATCACAGACCTGTCGCAAGTCACTGACAAACTTAATCACATAATGTTGTATTTAGTACACCATGCTACAGTACTGGATTTAAAAAAAAAAAATTCTTGCTTATGCTTATTTAAAGTTTTATTGTCACCAACTTATCAATGACATTAGAATGGGTATATTTTATATTAGGAAACAAAAAGCGATCAGGTAAAGTATGCTTTGTTTTTATTCATTTACATATTTTGTTTTGTTTTTATTCTTCACTATTGGTATATTTAGTTGTCTGTGTGTTGTAGTTTGTATTAGAGGGTACACCTTACATAAGTTACATTAAACACAACAAAATTAAAACTTTATATATATTTCCCAAATGTGAATTAATCCCAGTGTACAGCAAGTATACCATATATTGGGTGGACTCATTTAGACAGGAGTTTTTAAATTGTTGATTGACTTGTTTGTACAAGTTACTTCCCTTTACTACAATAAGATTTCATGTGCATTCCTCAGGTCAATTTTGGAGGTTTGTTTATTTTCTTGTTAGAAGTTTATGTTTTTTTCTGGCCATTACTGACCCATGCCGGCCATAAATTTAAATCTAAGATTCATGGCTTTCATAGTTATCTTAATATATTAATAACCCTATTTAGAAATCTCTTTTTGTTGATGTTAATTCTAAATTGTTTGTGAATTAGTCTAAAACATAAAATTTGTGAAACTCAGATCTTTGTAGGATAAAAGTTTGACGATTCTCTACCGAAAAATGATGAGTCCGACTAGTGTATTCTTTGTTATTTTTTGTACAAAATGGTTAGTCTTAGATACAAAAGATGAGTCCAGGGGACCAGGACTCACTTAGACGAGTTGCAAGTATCCCTGAAACTGTAATCACAGACTGTAATTTCAAGGTATATTTTTACATCCTGTGTATTCCATTTATACAAAGACAAAAAAAATTATCTTCCAATGAAAAAAAAATGTAGGTCAGCATGACATACATGTACAAATACATGTCTAATGGTGATTTAAATCAGTCAAGGTTTTATCACAGTTAAGACATTGACAGTAGGCCTATGATTTATTATGTTACTGGTCTGTAATGATTTTAATCAGCTTAACACTAATTATTTAAATACCTATATTTAATTTGTAATGATATGTTTATGATTTAGGTATAAAGGTATTATTTGATAGAGTTTTACAGTAAGATAATTTTAACATATACTGTATATATTGTACTCTTTTAAGATAAGCTAATTTCTTATTTGTCAGATTTTATAATATGCATGAAATGTTTACAAGAGTACAAAGGCTAAATTTAAGGTTAAAATTCACGATAATATTTATTTTCAATCCTGTGGTTGTATTCTGGTTTTATTTCAGTGACAAAAGTATCTTAAAATTAAACTATTATAGCTTAAGTAGTTCTGTTGAAACTTTCAATTTTTTTTGTTCTTAGATTTTAAGGATGGGAGTATGTCAAATTGTCCTTTCCTTTTTTTTTAAGAATAACTGAAACTTCAGCATCCTCTGGGCTCCTCCCCCTTTACCAATTTCTGAAAAATATATAATGGTACATCTTTAGTTTAAAAAATGATAAATGCATGTAAGACCACATTGCCCTAAATAAAAAAAAACAAATAGGATGGGAAATGCTTTCAACTTTTTTCCATGGTCATTATTGGTTGCTATTAATTTTGGCTAAAAATATTTGATCACTAGTGATGCCCGTCTTAAGAATGTCAATCCTTATATTTCAACAGTAAATTACATAGGTATTTATTTAAAGGTTAAAGTGATATAGTTAATTAATGTATGTGTATATAAAAATCTGAAGGGCACAGAATTGTTTCTGAAATTTAAATTTTTGAGCAAAAGTATCTTACGTGAACTTTTTATTGTTTACCTGTGCACGTGGAAGTCCAGACCTTTTAAAGGAAGAATGTTGGAATCATTTAGAACTGTTTTTAAATCAGTAATGTCTGTTACATGCCAGTATCTGTCAAATACTGACTTGGAAGAGAAATTACTGCAGACTACACTCCCTTTCGTTTCTTGTCTTTTTCATCCTTTCATGTTTTTTTTAATTGTTGGTAATTAATTTTGTTCTGTTGTGGTTACATTGTAAGCATACATGTATTTATAGTTTTTCCCTTTTTATCTCCCCTGGATCAAGCATCGGTGTAAACTATTGTCATTACTTTTCACATTTTAGTAGCCACAATTGAACCTATCTATATACGGTATGATGGGAATTAAAATTCTTTGACTAACTGAATATAATATCCAGTATTGTCATTATTGACAATAATATTTTCTGATTAGGTGAATATTAAAGCAAATTTCTCCACTGTTTAAATTGAACTGTAATTTTATAGGAATAATTTTTAGATGGTCATAATCAGGTCTTCCAAAAAAAAGATACATGCACCTCATTTGTTGAGATAATGAAATCCAATATTATCACCAAGATGAATATTGGTTTCTGATTGGCTTGATAAATTAAGCAATTCTCAGAAACTATTGGTACAAGCTGCTGAAAAGAAACTTAACAGGAAACATCTTTGAATGTTTCTTGTATGTTCTTCCATAAAAAAACCCCATTAAAGTTTATATTTTTGATCTGTTCAGAAATATGCCTATTATGGCAAGAAAAGACATAGATATTTTTGGATCTTATAGGAAAAGCAATACCGTAAATAGCTTATGTATGGATCAGATAGCCAAGATAGCTGTCAGTACAGTAAAAAGTTTAACATAGGACTCCATTGGGAAAATATTTTTTTTTTAAGTTCTAAACCAGTGCAATGGGGTTTATCTGTTATTTTCACTGCTCATTTGTTTGTTTGTAACATAAATGAGATTATTGATCATGTCTGTCAGCTACATCCTATGAGAAATGTTCAATTTACCCTTGAATCATTAATGGTACCTGTCACCCTGGACATTGAGTTATAATGCATGGTAGCAGATAACATATATATTTAAGTAATTAGAAAGTGTGTTATCTATGTGTGTATCTCTATTTATATCTTCACCTCTTCACACTGGTTGGGCTAAATGTTTTTTTTTTTATTCTGTTAAAATGCAATTTTAATGTCTATAATTTTATTCCTTAATGACTGTCTTTGTCTTGCCAGTGATTGGAAAAGTTATGGTAATGTGAAACATCAATGTTGATTGTTTAAAGCACTTGTTCTTTCTCGTAAAAATGAAGTGCCTAACCCCATCTCCCCCCAACACACATACATTGTACCTATGCTGCAATACAAAATAGATGTACTCCTTTGCCTTCATGTTCAACAGTTTGTAAAAAAAATTAATTGATTGATACTGCAAAATGTTAACAGTGGCATTTCTAGTATTGTGACAATCTAATACATTAGATAGAACTGAAATGTAGCCTCGTATACCATGAAATAATTTTCGGACTTTAAATATGTTGTTATTATTAACATCATCCATTTAAATATAACTGAAGTAGAAATCATCTTACAACAAGAATAAGTTCTTTGCAACTGAACTATTGTTTAAATTACCATTATGAAAGAATTAGGTCTTCAACTCTGAAAGACATTGCAGGGATAAAAGTTAACAGTGCTCATTAGCTCAAAACAACTAAAATTAGGTCTGGGCCTCTGGAAATTATCAGACAGTAGTCCAACAGGCTACTTAAATTAAGAATATTTCATGTGCAAATTCAGTGACTTGGCCCAAAGAATTTTCGCTGCGATACGAAAATTGTTATGTTAGGGATCCCAACTGGCAGCTACAGCAAAATGTGAAGATCTTTTCCTGCATTGCCATTCGTGATTATAAAAAAAGTTTTTTTGCCACTGAAATACTGTCAATGTTGGCAAAATACAAGAATCAGTCTGTGTCACTAAATTACTGTAGAAGATTGTCCTTATAAAACAAGGCATTCTTTGCCACTGAAATGCTCTACCAGATTACTGTTATAGAAAAATCAGTAATGTTGCAGAAATACCGTCAGAGTTACCATTATTCAAAATTTAGTCTTTGCCAATGAAATACTATTTAATATGCAAGAATCATTACTCATTAAATTTTGTTTTTTGAGAAATCTTATGTTTATTAATTTTTGTGTATAATTTCAGACCGACAGAAATGTGCTATATGGATAAAGAAACTTTGTGATCCAGTGACTGGTATAACAGGAAGGTAAGAATTCTTAGACAGAATCAGTGGTGTAATGGTTAGAGTGCTTGCCTCAAGTGATGAAATCGTGGATTCAAGCCCTATTCGGGTCAAAACAAAGACTATTAAATTGGTATTTGCTGCTTCTCCACTAAGCGCACATAATTAAGGAGAAAGAGCAAAGACTGGTTGACTCAGAATCAGGATAATGTGTCCGTGTGGACCGGCAACATGTCTATCCGTAGACTGTTGTTTCAGTGAGATAGCACTATTCAAATCCAACTAAGTGTGTTGATCTAGTAGAATGTGGACATCATTATCATCTCATCGAATGTAACTTGTTCTCGCCATGATATAGCTGAAAAATTGCTCAATTGGCATTAAACAACAATCACTCACACTCACTTCTTAGACTTGTATGAATATTTTATTTCCCTGTTGTTGTATTTTAATTTTGAGTTTTCCTGTTTCTATTCCATTTCAATTTTAAAAAGCCTTTGTTCCTTTTTCATATATATATTTGTTTTCCTGTGATTTCCTGCTTTTTTCTGGAGTTTTTTTTATTTGACATTATACTGATAATATTGATCATTTTAGACTGAATGTTGTTCTGTGCCTTATATTTTGTAAAAAGAAAGTATCAGAAAAATCGGGAGTCTTGAAATCAGGATAATGTGTCTGAGGGGAATGACATGTCTACCCACAGACTGCTGTTTCAGTGAGCTAGCATTATGATAATCCAACAGGATATGCATGTTGGTCTAGTACAAAGCGGACATCATCATCGTCTCATCCATCAAATGTAACATGTTCTCGCCATGATCTAGCTGAAAGATTGCTCATTTGGCATTAAACTACAATCATTTACTTTATATATTGTATGTTTTTATTGCAGGAAAAATAGAAATGCTTATTCTCAGTTAATGTTACACATGTTAAAACGGGGAGTGTTAGAAGGACCATTTACCAGTAAACCACAGGACGGTGAATTACCGACATTACCTCCATATATGGTAAAACATTTACAGTATTTTATTTAATGAAATCATGTATACTTTATACTGATTCAGCTATGGGAATTTTATATTTCACAGAAAATATGACATATGTAATTGTTGGAGAATTAGAAGAAAAAAACATTTTAGTACTCTTTGAAAGTGTTCCCTCTATCTTTATCAGAGAGAAAAGTACTTCTTCTGTAAATATATTGTTTTCTATGTAAGTGAACCAATTAAAGACCAGGGCCGTGTCAACAAAGCTGTCTTAGGACTAAGACATATCCTAGGATGGTCTTAGGATATATCTTAGTCCTAAGTCGGGTCAATGAAAGTGTCTCAAGTTAAGATATCTCATAAATATTGTCCTAATGTTAGGACAACCAAAAAGGTGTCCTAAGACTATCCTAGGCATTTATCTTAGTACAAATAGTGTCCCAAACTTTTTTCTTTGTGCTGTTGGTGGTGACATTTGACAGCTTGCTGAATAAAATACTTTTGTGGTGTTCAACTTCATCCAAAAGCATTTGTAGTTCGGACTCAGTAAAATTAGGACTTCGTTTCCTACTCATAATGACGATATACAGTACCGCTGGCAAAAACGATTTGTAATGAAATGAATGTACATGTACGTCGGCTTTATTTATAATATAAAATGCACGAGATTGTCCTTTAACCCTATACACGAACGACTGTGTGACACAGTGACACTTTAAATTGAATAGATTTCATTTACTTGTACATTGTTGAAAAGTTTTTAATTGTTTAAATGAAATATTAGAAATACAAAAAGTTATCATTCAACTTTTATAATAATTATTTTTTAAAGTCATATTTTATTTTCACTATAAATTTTATTTATTTAAATTAATTTTATGTACATGTATTTTTTGTTTAGAAGATATCACCAAATATTAAATACATTGACGGTAAATTTCATCTACATGTATTTATTGCTTTGTTTATTATGTTAGTACAATCATTATAAGACCATCCTAGTTAAGATAGTCCTAAGATAGCTTTGTTTTACAGTCTTAGATATGTCCTAAGATTATCTTAAATTATATGCTAAGATATGTCTTAGGACAAATCTTAGAATAGTTTCATTGACACGGCCCCAGATCTCTAATATTGCTACCATTTTGCAGTTAACTTACTGATAAGGTATATTGTTTGTAAATACAAGGTGGTGTAATGGTAAGTGTGCTCACCTTGAATGTGGTGGATTGTGTATTCAAGCTCTGGTCGAGTCAAGCCACAGACTGTAGAATTGGTATTTGTTGCTTCTGTGCTAAACATGCAGCATTAAAGAGTTAGAGCAAGGACTGGTTGGCTGCATCTTCGCTAGCCAAGGGTTACGATTCGAGACCCGAATCGTAACCCTTGGCTAGCAAAGATGGGTTGGCTAAGAATCTGGATAATGTGTTTAAATGGAGCAAAATGTCTACCAGCAGACTCTAGTTTCAGTGAGCTAGCACTTTACAAATCCAACTAAAGCGTGTTAGTCTACTACAAAAAATGCTCATTTGGCATTAAATAACCACATACTCACTCACTCAGTACATTTGTACTTAGATAAAGCTATTGACTATGTTTAACTTCAGTATAAACTTTATATTTTTCAGTCTATTTACTTTATATTTTTCAGTCTATTTACTTTATATTTTTCAGTCTATTTACTTTATATTTTTCAGTCTATTTACTTTGTATTTTTCAGTCTATTTACTTTATATTTTTCAGTCTATTTACTTTGATGAACCAGCATCTTCTCCTGATACAGATGTTAGTATATTTAGAAAACACTACAGACAATATTATTACTTTGAATTATAAAAGGATAACTACTTATTATCCCCTCGCCAACGAAGTTGTGAAGGGATATAGTAACGCTACCATCCTTCCTTCCGTCCGTCCGTCCTTCCGTAGCATCCTTGTGGACACTCTAGAATCAACATTCTTCAATGGATTTTGACCAAACTTAGTACATACTTAGTCCTTAAGAAAATCTGGAACCCTATTGATGTTCAAGGTCACCAGGTCAAATTTTACCGCGTAACATCCTTGTGGACACTCTAGAATGAACATCCTTCAATGGATTTTGGCCAAACTTGGTACATACCTAGTCCTTAGCAAAATCTGGAACCCTATTGATTTTCAAGGTCATAGGTAAAAGGTCAAGATCACCGGGTCAAATGTTTTACCGCATAACATCCATGTGAACACTTTAGAATCATCATCCTTCAATGGATTTTGACCAAACGTGATACAAACTTAGTCCTTAAGAGAATCTGGAACCCTATTGATTTTCAAGGTCAAAGGTCAAGGTCACTGGGTCAAATTTTTTTACCACGTAACCTCCTTGTGAACACTCTAGAATCAACATCCTTCAATGGATTTTGACCAAACTTGATACATACTTAGTCCTTAAGAGAATCTGGAACCCTATTGATTTTCAAGGTCATAGGTCAAGGTCACTGGGTCAAATTTTTAGGCGAGGGGATATGCCACGCTTTGCGTTGCCCTTGTTAATGTTTTTACAGTATCAATGGACATTATCTGCTCCAGTCAACATAAAAAGGTGTACATGGATGTTTCTCACCACTTATAACTATATTTAAGTTTTATCAGTAATTTAGACATTTTTCCTTTGATCTCCAAAATGATATTTTCAGTATCAACAAACTAGCTTTGATACTGAAAATTATTGGTCACATTATGATGTTACTGATAATATAAAAACAATCGCATCCTATATGAATGTCTCGACAGACATTATCACAGGTCATCCTATCACTCACTGCAATACTAGTGATTATGGCTGTCTCAATCTTCAAAACTGCTGTTATTCTATATATATTGTGATGGTCAGTTTTATTGAAGGAGGTATGATGTAACCAGAGTAATAACCTGGAGAAAACCACCAACCTGTCACACACTGACAAACGTTATCACAGAAAGATGGTTCGAAAAATTAAGTAATAATGCACTGGAGAAAATCACCAAACTGTCACAAGTTACTGACAAATTTTATCAGAGAAATATGTATCGAAAAAAGAAGTAATAAGGTATAAAACTATAGTTATCAAAGAAAGATTTAAATATAGGTCAAATTAAGTAGCTCTGGCAAGATCATATGCAGCAGAAAATTCAAGGATTATACAAAGTTGTGTATTTGTTTCAAGGTTAAAGTCATGACACAATAATGGGCTGTTTATACATAAATAAGTTGTGTCCTCTTGAAAATATTAACCCTAATACTATATATCATGATAACACAATATGTACAAGTGACTGTCATGGCCGTGATCATATGGTAGTTGGAATTATGACTACCTGTGCAATCAGTGCCTTTCACCACTAAAGTTGTGAGTTCGAACCATGTTCATAATGAGGTGTACTCGATACAACATTATGTGATAAAGTTCGTCAGTTACTTGCGACAGGTCTGTGGTTTTCTCCAGGTACTCCGGTTTCTTCCACCAATAAAACGGACTGCCACGATTTAACTGATATATTGTTGAAAGTGGAATTAAACACCAAACCAAACCACAGTCTGTACCATCATTTTACCTCTTATCAATCTAACAATTCAGAAAGCAAAGATGGAGGGAAAGTGTCGACTGCTACGTGTATAAATGTTTATGTTAAATATTACCTTATTTTATATCAGGATAAAGTACCAGACTGGGTGAATGGAGAATTGACGAGTTCTGTAGGGTCATCACTGTTTAGGTCCAATATCGGTAACCCTGCAGCATCATCCACATGGAAGTCCATACCATCCCCAATCTCTCCACAGAAATACAGAAGGTAATCATCTAAAATTCCTAAGCCTACATGTAGGTGGTATGAATCTTATTTCTCCTGCACTGGTTCTATTTGAGACGTCAAACTGCATTGATTGGATAAATGTTTGTTACATACAATCACTGACAAAGATATAATTTTTCTGGCACTTGATTCATGTTGAGCAATGATAAAAAACAGTAACACTATAAGTGCGGCCGTGGTAGAGGACACCATTAATAACGATTAGAACTACACTTGTTTCTGCTCTTTTCAGACAATGTGGCAGTTGTTTTTGGACTTATTGATAGAAAAAAATTAAATATATACATTGTCAGTGAAATTAATTTGCACTTGCTGTGAAACAGGACTGAAAAGCTTGCCATATAATCGGCTTTCTATCTGTTTCTAAAGCCTTGTACAAATAAATTATATATTTTCAGAAAATGCACATAAGATATTGTATAATTATCCTCCATTCTTTGGTGAAACTTTGTTAAGTCATGATATGTATTACATATAAACATATGCAAAGATCATAGATTTTTGTATAGTCTGTTTTCGTTTTCTGTGAATTTTTCACATTTCAACTTAATTTTAAACTACCTTATCAATATGGCAAACATTTGGAGGGAAAACTATCAGAATTTGTTTGTAATATGACATGTCCACCATTTGATTGTTTCTAATTGGCTAAGATTTGTTTTTGTTGATTTTTATAGTAATAATTCAAATTCTTTTATGCAGACAAAATTCTGACATATGACAGGCTAAGATTAGTTTTTGTTGATTTTAATAATTTTGTATTAATGTTTTTCTTATTTATATTTTACAAAATGCTTGATCACCCTAATAATTCAGTAGTTAAATGGTTTTGTGTTGTATTTGCATGAGTTATCTCCACTTACCAATCTAATTTTTTTCCTTCAAATTTTTGATATTTTACAATTTTTCACTATTAATGGTTACAAATTCAAAAGTCAGAACTACTTTTCTTGACTGGAAATTGGCTTTTGTTTTCTTTTTCCAGAAGAGCTTATACCAGTATAGGAATAGATTTAGACAGGGATCCAGGTTATACATCTCCCACTAGAGGTTTAGAACGACCTCAGCCAGGCCCATATGTAAGTCCTTTTACAAGGAGCAGGTTATAAACTGAAGAACAAATCAAATGGTGATGTGAATAATTTTTAATTTTTAGAAATTGTAAATAGATGTCTGTATACCAAAAATGTATACATTGTGCATAATGTAAATATCATTTTAGAAACTGTGCTGAGAGCATTAAGAATTTTTTGCATGGTTTTTGCATGCATGCTGATACATGATTAAGTGTATATCATTTATTTCTTTACTGAACACATATTGAATCATTTTTCATTTTAGCCATTCATTTATTCTTTCTTTCCTCATGTTCTTTTTTTACTTTCATGCCATCTTTTGTTCAATTTCTCATTTTCATGAAATTCGTTTTTTTTAAATCTTTCTTCACTAATTAGTAGATGTACATATATTTCAGTTTACTTATGCTTTATAGGATAGGGTTTATGGTGTTTAACACCACTTTAACAATGTTCTATAGGTGATGGTTATCCTGTATCCATCAACTGTCATGTGTTTTTGTTCTGTAGGTGATGGTTGTCTTTCACTTTATTGATTTTTCTAGTACATATTTTCAAATAACATATTTTAAGTTTGTAGATAAATAATATTTTCGTCTTTTATTACCCTTCTTTAATTTAAAGCTGATATCAAATATAGATGTGTTTCTGTTTAATTACAATTTGACTAAAAAATTCTGGAACTATATTACCGTACATTATTACAAACCAGTGCATTGAGAGTGCATGGCTCAATATTCTGAATAAAATTACTACCAGTACACTATTTTTGACTTCACCTGTTACCCCAAAAATGCTACTAAAATCTTTCATGGATTAATTTCAAAGTTGTATATCCTTGGCATTATATTGCATATTTGGCAACTTATGTACTGCTTTGATGAGTAAATGATAGTAATATCAGAAGCTTAGCTTTATTACACCATTGGCAACTCCTTTACTAGGTAGACAAGTAATTGATGAGTAATCCCAGATCCTTTTCAGTAAAGTGACATTCTCCTGTATTGCTAGAAGTCTCATGCTAAAGATAGATTTACATAATTCTTGTACTGTACATTGTAAGGTGATACTTTTGATTTAGGATGATAGTTTTCTTGGGCGTGGTCATCAACAAGAACGAGTCCATTTTATGTCCGATGATGATGGCAGTTATATTATGAGGGGTGAGTGACTGAAGTGCTTATCATATTAATTGGGGGTTGTTTTGTTGTTTTTATTTTTTGGCTAAATTTTTGGTGTACTTGAATATTGGTGCATGGTATTTAAAAAAAGATTTGGTTAATGAAACATTAAAATATCTAATTGCTAATAAATCTAAAACTAATTCGTAATTAATCAAGTATTCTTTGGGGAAATTATATAAATATTGGTACAAATTTCAGAATCAGTACTCATAATTTATTGATAAATCAGACATGTTCCCTTTGATCTCGTGGAGTAATATTGTAAGTATCAATGGAATAAGTCTGATCCTGGAAAATATCACTCAGTGTAGTGTCACATTATGACATTTTATACCAGTATTGGCAGTAAAAATGATAATGACATTTTGAAGGTCTCTGCATACATTATCACAGCTTGTCCTATTTGACTTACTGCAAAACTAGTGATAATGTCTTTCTCAACTTTCAAAGCCACCATTATTCTATTCAAAATGTATGCATTAGAAAAATGTAGATATAAATTTCCATCTTTGAAGTACATATATCATAAAGAACAATATCTGTTAAGTAATTGTATTAATTTCACATTTTTTTTCCAATTATGTCATAATTTTTCATTGAAGTATTAAATACTTTGTAATAACTTAAATACTTTGTGGTGTTAAAGCAAGCAGAAAACAGTTAAAATAGTACATTTGTAATAATTACATATAAGGTATTAGAAAATATCTTGTCATTGGAATCAATGTTAGAAATTTATTTTATTTAAAATAATATTCCATGTTTTAATCAGATGAAAGGAAGAAAAAGAAAGATAAAATACGGAAGAAGGTAAGACAGTGAAGAATGTTCGATTTAAGAAGTTTGGCAAGATTTGTTAAAGAGCACTCGTGTATTAATATTTTATATCCAGTCATTTATTAATTATGTATTACTGAGATATAATAGCTGGAGTATATTCCTGGATAAAGCCCATCTGTTGATCATACAATTATAGTTATGTATCAATATATAATCGTTTTTTATCATTATCATAGCATGTTAGATATATACATATACCCAGTAACTTCATTTTCTATTTTCTATCTGTCCTGTAATCATCACATCTCATTTTTTATCTTTGTAATCATATAGAGGTAAATAAAATAGAAGGGTTTTTTCTGTTTTTATTGAGACAATATCAGTATACATTTACTTTATATTTGTATACACAAATATAGTTGTTGGTGCTTTTGCTTTGCTATTTAGAACAACTGATTTAGTATGTTAGATGCTTTATGTATCTGTAGTAGACATTCAGCAAAACAAAACTCTTCATAGCTGCTACTTGTTATGAACATGAAAATAATATGATCAGGTTTACTATAGCTTTGAATGAAAATAATATGATCAGGTTTACTATAGCTTTGAATGAAAATAATATGATCAGGTTTACTATAGCTTTGAATGAAAATAATATGATCAGGTTTACTATAGCTTTGAATGAAAATAATATGATCAGGTTTACTATATAGCTTTGAATGAAAATAATGTATCCACAATTAGCTCATTTGTTGATATATTATTTGAATATGGCTCTATACAGGGCTCTAGGTTCTCCAGTAACAATTGTAGTATTATATTTTCATATCACCAGTGCGTGGGGTATTTTGGTGTATCAAATCGCCATTCATTTGCTCTTTATTGGTTCACAAACCAGGACATCTCAAAAACTAGTCAATATTATCACAAGAAGAGTTTAAAAATACCAAAGGGGTAATCAGAACCCATTAATCGGAGGACACACAGCACAATGGCCAAAAGTTTCTTATGTCATATTATTTTCACGAATTATATTTTTAAGCTGTTGTCTCATGACTAATTGTTGTTGACATGTATAACATTATCAAACATCAAATTTCAAATAATCATATGCATGTAGATTTAGATCAAGTTCAGGTACCTGTAATAATCTAGATTGAATATTTGTTTTCAAGTCTAGTTTATTGTAAGTAAACCTATGATCATAAAAGTCCATTCCTGTACTGAAATGCAGACATCTTTTGTAATAGGAAACAAAGTATATAATTGTCAGGCTTTCTATTATAATGTAATGTAAAAGTATTATAGAATATCTGTAAAACTGATATCAGAGAACAGGTCATAATGGAGAATTCCACAAAATTTGCGTAAATATTGGGTGATTACAATATATCAAAATTTATTAGTTATTGTCTATATATTTATTATTACACAGGAATCAAGCTGTTAAACTCCAATGTATAAATTACAAAAAGAAAATGTAAAAAGTGATGGTCAAAAGTTCTACAAATATGAACAAAAACAAACAACCACCTCTTACATCAAACCACTGTACACAAAATCAACATGACATATTAGAAATCCAGATTCTGTCTTGCAGCAGACACAAAAATGTGTCTTGAAATTAGGAAACTAAAAGTTTGGTCAATGTCATAATATGTTTGTATCTACCACTGTGATAGGAAGGGCCTATGTGCAGATATTTTGATTGCTACAAATAAAAAGGGGAGATAATAGATATTGATTAAAAATTTTGCATAGTAGCAAGACACCAAAGACCAATATATAGTTACAAGCTATATTACTTATTGTTTTCACATAAATAGGAGACATCCAATTAGGTCTCTTCCTTGGAGAAGAAGCTGTTAATTTGATACATCCCACACAGGTACTACCAAATTCTCTTTATTTATATCTAGTGCGGTTGTAAATATTGTGGTAACCTCTTGTTTAGGGATCAACCATGTAACTTTCAGGGGGAGGGAGGGGGACAATGTTTTTTTTTCTCCCAGAAACAGAAATTGTTATTCACTAAAAAGATAAATCCGATTTCAGATTTTTTTTACATGAAAAATCAGTAATTTTTTGTACAACTTTCACCAAGATGTTTTGTTGAGAACTGTCAGATTACTTATTTTTTTGCATCTTTGAGGCCAAGATTTTTTTTCTGTAAATTTGGTGAGAGAAAAAAAACCCAAAAACATAACCTCCCCCTTAAAGGTGAATTGATTCTTACCTTAATGTAAAGGTAGTGACTTAAAGTCTATTACATTATGAGTGTTTGTTATTACATTATTACAGGGGTCAGATGAAGACTTAAGTCAGCCGTCCCCTCCTGGCTATGACACAGGTGGTGTTACAAATCTGTTTGGAAGTAAGTTGTACATTTTATTTTTAGAAATAAAAGTTTTATATAGATTGTAATATGAAATTAAAACATAGACATTAATTATATCACGAAGGAGACTTTAACTGGCCTATTTTGTGGTCTTCTCTCTAAGATGTTTTTGTGGTCACTTTATGGATAGGCTTCGCAAAGTTACTTTTTATGATCAGCTTACACCAACTTTATTCAATGAGCAGTAATAAGGACAAGGAAGAAAAGACTTGTTTTTGAATATAATGTGACTTGTTTGTCATGATAATAAAATATGTTCAATTTTATTCATTGATCGTTTAGAAGAAAATTATTTTACTTTTTCTAGCTACAACTGGAACAACATTTTTTGATGACCACACAAAAGATTATGGAAAAGAAGTAAGTACAGTTGTATATTAACTATTCAAATTCAAAAATGTTTACTGCGTACAAGTATATACACATGTTTACTTTGTCACATATCAATACAATATACAAATGTGGATTTTTATCACATTTCCCATGCTTAAGTGTCTTTCTGATTTATACATAATACTTATTGAAATAACATAATTTGATAGATAAAGTTATATGTGTATGATACTTGTTCACTTACATTATAAAATAAAACATGTATTCGTGATCGTATAATACCTGAAATTCATATATTCAACATAAACTGTTGCCAATGATTTTCACATTTCAATTTTTCAAAATGAAAACTAATTGCACGTTTCAGTTTTTGTAATCTGTCCAATAAGAATTTGTATAATATTTTCTTTATCTATAGAATATACAGATGAAAACAAAGATGTTAGAAGCAAGATTCCATGAAGAAAAGTTAAAATTACAACAAAGGCATGATATTGCAGTTCAAAAGGTAAAACACTGACATGTGCTGTCTCTACAAAGACATGATATTGCAGTTCAAAAGGTAAAACACTGACATGTGCTGTCTCTACAAAGACATGATATTGCAGTTCAAAAGGTAAAACACTGACATGTGCTGTCTCTACAAAGACATGATATTGCAGTTCAGAAGGTAAAACACTGACATGTGCTGTCTCTACAAAGACATAATATTGCAGTTCAAAAGATAAAACACTGACATGTGCTGTCTCTACAAAGACATGATATAGCAGTTCAAAAGGTAAAACAATGACATGTGCTGTCTCTACAAAGACATGATGATTGTGTTCACTAGACTATTTGCACATTTCAGACTTGGTTCTAAACTTATATGTTTTACAGGAGTTATTTCCCTTTAAAGTGGGAAAGAGGTCAAATTTCGTGTAAAGTTCAATGAAGATAACATATTTTTTTTTCATAATCTGTAGGGAATTTTACTGTTGTAAACACTTGTGAATTTTCTAGTTGCTATCAAATTATCCTCTGATTTTTTACAAGATCCAAATATGTATAAATTGTTAGAAAATTATACTCAAATTCTTTGTCGTTTCTGTTTCTCTTGCTGGAACAGGTACTATTGTGCCTGTCATAAGGGAAATGGGATACTTTTATTAGGGTTTAAAAATAATTTCATTGTCATTGAGAATTGCTACCAACACTGTTTAATTTTGTCATTTTCAAATTTAGATATTGGACAGAAAAAATACAGAAATTGAAGAAATGAAGGCCAATTACAGAGCCAAGGCTAAAGAACTAGAAGACACCATTACAAAATTAGAGAGAAAAAGTATGATTAAATATAAATTATTATCGTATTACTTAGATTTGAACCATATTTATGGAATGTTTATGAAATTTTATCACTGATAATTTCGTGAATTTCACTCATGCATGTATTTCAATGCAAATTTAATGACTTTTAAGCTCCTGCTTCATCCCCAATGAAATCTGATCAAACAGATGAACTTGTTTATCTTTTCTCACCCCTTGGATAAAGTAGTCCGTTAATTTAGGTGAAAAAGATTTTTCTATCTTACCCTGTCTCCAGGGTAAGACAAGCTACACACTGTTTTTCCCACAAAATTGTTTTCCATTGTTGAATTAAATTGTTGATTTATGGTGTCTTGGCAATATTTTAAATGTATTCACAATAAAATACAATGTATTTTATAAATATATTATAAATGCTACTACAACAACGATAAATGCCTGTAAAAAAGTTGTTTGACGTTGGTCAAAGGGAAGTAAATTTTTTTTATTTACCTTAGTTACCTAACAAGGGAGAGCACTCTATATTTTCTCAATGTAAACAAATATTGACACGATAGAAAGAGATGAGAAAAAGAGGCGAACATCGTAAAAGGTGCAAGATTTTGTTATTGTAGACTCTATCACAACTTTGTTAACTTTATTATTTTGAACCTCTTTAAAGTTGTAAAATGAAAATCTTGTTTTATTTTAATACGTGGCATTTTGGTCCTGTGATACGGTTCGGAAATTAATGCGCCAAACTACACAAAAAGTAAACAAACATTGGCATGGTAGAAAGGGGTGAGGAAAAGAGTCAAACACCATAAAAGGTGCAAGATAGTAAAATCTGTGACATCCTCGGGTAAGATTTAAATCATATCAGACTCGGACAAGCCTCGTCCGATACGACTTAAATCTTACCCTCGAGTATCACAGATTTTACTATCTTGCACCTCTTCCGGTGTTAGACCCTATATATCTTTTTTTCTTGTTTTTACAGTTCAATCAGTCGTAAAAGATTCACAAAATGTTAGAGAAACAAAAGACAAACAAATCGCTGAATTACGGAAAATGGTGGAAGATACAACCGAACAACGCAAAAATGACTTTGAGAAAAAGGTAGCGTAAAGGTTTATATTGTGATGGATTTTAATTTTTTTCTAACTGAAATAATTTATTGAAGAGCTAACTGTTCTATATTGTTTATTGTTATTGTTTTCGTACCTGATTCATAACGGTAACAAATGCTGCAAAACAGAACAGAAACACTCGCTCATCTACCTGTTTCTAATTCTGTACAAATAAATCTTATATTTTCTGACAATGTACATATATTGTGTATATTGAAGTATTTACTAATGTTGAAAGAATAGTTTTTTAATGTAAGATATTGAATTGGAGAATTAGCTGGTGTCTAAATATTTATCCTACAACTGTTGCTACTTGAGCAGTCAAAATGCATTGACTGTATATTTTTTTCTGACAGTATATGACTTTTTCCTTAAATTGTTATAATCCAGTGTACACCAGACATTAAATATATTTGTTCTCTCCAATTTCAGTTGACAGATTTACAAACTGAGTTTGAACAAGACAAGTTTGATATGCAGAAACAACATACAAAGAATATTCAGGAGATTTTAGATGACACTAATGCCAGACTTCAGAAGATGGAGAGAGAATATAGTCAACAAACTGCATCGACAGTAAGTTTCAGTCAGATATTGTACAAATATATCTATTAATACAGTGAAACCCCTCTAAACCGAACTCTAAATAAAACAGAATCCTGTGAAAAACGTAAAGTCTTAAAGTAGGAAATTAAAAAAAACGTAAAGTCTTAAAGTAGGAAATTAAAAAAAATGTAAAGTCTTAAAGTAGGAAATAAAAAAAAACGTAAAATCTTAAAGTAGGAAATTAAAAAAAACGTAAAGTCTTAAAGTAGGAAATTAAAAAAAACGTAAAGTCTTAAAGTAGGAAATTAAAAAAAATTTAACCTGAATAAACCAAACACGTATCTATTGTGAAAACAAAGTAAGCCTTAAAGAGGTATAGTACATTATATAAAAATAAACCAAACACCTGTCTATTGTGAAAACAAAGTAAGCCTTAAAGAGGTATAGTGTATTATATAAAAATAAACCAAACACGTGTCTATTGTGAAAACAAAGTAAGCCTTAAAGAGGTATAGTGTATTATATCCAAATAAAATAGAGAATAAAAGTCTTTCACATTTTACCATATATATGTTCTGATGTAGATGTACTGGATTACCTATCCTAGAATAATCTTAAATATTAATTTTGTCTCATTTTATGTACTGTTGTAACTAAGTATTTTCATTCAAAGTTGTATGGCTTGTATTCAACCTCTTAAATTTACAGTTTGTTCTCAGTATGAAACACATTGTAATGAGACAATTTAGTTTCAATGTCTTATTGATACCATTGTCTTACTATTTTACTGTATCTCTGAATATAAGTACAATGTAATAGCTTATATGATGACAACAAATACACATTAGAATCTGGGTTGGTATTGTGACGTCACCAACATATTCATTCGCCAACAACTAATTCAAATAGTCCCATGAAATAATCGTAATTAATTTGAGGAATCATTAAATTTTGTTGTAAACATTAAATTATAAGGAATATAAGCTGGTTTGGGGCAGTTTACGTTAAGACAACTAGTTAGGGTGCATATAATATTACCAATATATTATACCAGTATATGTTTTTAAAAGTTGAAAAGTTTATTTATGTTGTTTTTTTCAGACAGCCATAATTAAAGAGTTAGAAAACAGACTACACCAACTGCTGGCAGATTCAGAACAAAATGCCAAATCAAAGAATAATTTAGAGAAAGACAAAATGGATGCTGAATGTAAACTTGATAGATTGTCATCCGATTATAATGATTTAAGAGATGGGTAACTTCATTTTTTTTTGTAGAAAATTATCGTGGTCGTGATTGTATGATAGTTGAATTTACAACTACATTTTTTTTGTACCTGTGCAATCACTGAATCAATACCTATCATCACTAAAGTTGTCAGTTTGAATCCTGTTCATGGAGAGGTGTACTTGATACAACATTATGTGATAAAATTTGTCAGTGACTTTGTGACAGGTCGGTGGTTTTCTCACGGTTCTTCTCCACCAATAAAGCTGATTATCACGATATAACTGAAATATTGTTGAAAGTGGCATTAAACACAGTAACCCTAGAAAATTATCATTGTATTATACTGTATAATGAGTTAAGAGATGGGAAAGTCAATTTAAGTATCTTCCATATGATTATTATGAATTAATAGATGGGCCAGTTGTTTTAGAAAACCATTATTCTTTGGGACCAATGTGGCCTGAAATATCTATAGATAAGTATTAATGTAACACTGTGTATAAAGATGATATGAATTTTTCTTGTTTGTGTGACTTTGAAATTTACCACTCAGTTGTCAGCAAGTGATGTAAATTAATGATATGCATGTATTTTTTTTTTGCAGACATAAAAATCTAGAGAAAGAACATCAAAGAATGATGGAGGCTCACAATCAAGAAATTAGAACACTGAAGAATAAAACTGATGCTAGTCTGGAATTCATGAAGCAAGAACATAATTTGGCTTCTGCTAAGGTAAGAAAGAAACGCTGTTCTGGAATTTAATAAGCCTTGTATGTAAGGTATCTCTGTATTAAGTTATAGGTTACCACTCATCTACAAGATGGTGACTATCTCTCACTCACAAATTGCAAGCTGTAGCTGATAGAACTTTATGTTGAAAAGTTTGTCAGTGACTTATGGCAGATCAGTGATTTTCTTCAGGTCCTCTAGTTTCCTCTAGATAACTGAAATACTGTTGAAAGTAAAACATCCATATACTAAAGAAAAAAATAGGAGAATAGGCTGATTGATTGATTGGTGTTTAATGCCAACTTTAGCAATATTTCATCTATATCAAGGCACGAACACATTTTATTATTAAATTATCTAGAATAGGAGTATAGTATATTCCTCCTCTTAAAAGGCCATCCCTTCTGTATTGAAAAGGGGTCATATAAGAGGGGTGGCCTCTTTTGAATGGAGATAATTTAGTAGCATTTAAATATCTGTGTCTGAAATCTGACCTGATAAGAGGGGTGGTCTTTGGTGAGAGGGGCTTTATAAGAGGGGTGGTCTTTGGTGAGAGGGGCTTTATAAGAGGGGTG
>MJUT01041547.1:631986-666024 GCA_002080005.1 Gigantidas platifrons
AAGAGGGGTGGTGTTTGGTGAGAGGGGCTTTATAAGAGGGGTGGTGTTTGGTGAGAGGGGCTTTATAAGAGTGGGACTACTGTATAACAACACGAGGAAGACACATCATGGTCTAATTTTTCCCCAGTTTTTCTGTATAGGTTTTTTTTAGAAGAAAATAATCCAGATTTATTGTTTGCAGATCTTATTAAAATGTTTATGTATTTTCAGGCAGCTGATACTATATCAGATTTAGAACAGGCAGTAGATACACTAAAACGTTCTCTGAAGGATGCCGAGGAACAAAGACAGAGACAGATGAGGGTAAACTTTTATGTAGTACAGTCAAACCTATTCATCCGGTCACCTCTATTTAAAGGTCACCCTTTTCTTGTCTTGTCATAGAAAATTTCATATGACTTGATCCTCTTTTAAGAGGTCACCTTTCTTATAAGGTCACTTTTTCTTTCTCCTAAGGGTGACCTCTTGATACATGTTTGACTGTATTTTGAAATTTCTGTTTTACTGTGAAACCTGTCTAAACTGAACCCCTGAATAAAAACGAATCCTGTGTTAACTAAACTTTAAATAAAATCCAAATGTAGGAAAATTTTGTGGATTAAACCTGTATAAACTGATCAACTGTGTATTCTGGACACAAAAGCTTGTCTGAAGGAGGTTCAGTTTAGACAGGTTTCACTGTATATCGTGGAGTAAGAAACTTAGAATATGAGATTGTAAGTAAATTTTGTTTGTCTTCAAAATTAGCATTATTTTTACCTATAACATGGCTAGAACAAGCATATATTTATTATGTGAGCATGCGATTAACTATTAACGGATGTGATTCCAAAAATATTTTTTGTTGTAAGATTATACAACTGGATTATGTAATGTTTGCAACATAATAGAATTGTAGGTTGTAATTAATTAATCTTGGTGTTTGAATAGCAATTCAAATCAGATTATGTGATCATTAAATATTGGTTTATTATCTATTTCTTCTATATCTTGAAAAATAAAGAAAAAGTATACATAAGAAAATGCTAAAATTGTATTATATGTAAGGGGTTAAGTTTTAATGGGTGTTGAGTGCAAATTTCAGCAATATTTTTGTAAATTCCTATACATGTACAAAATGATCACTGCCACAATGACCCATAAAATGGTATTTGATTTGCTAAAAATACACACTGTTGTGTTCATGCATTATAAATATCCAATTATTTTGTTTGTTTGTATCCTTTCATAGACTACACAGTTTACTTTTTTCATGAATTTATATTATGATAATAAATTGTTATTTTTTAAGGAAATGGAACAAGTACAACAGCAAGGGAAAATACACCTGGAAAACTTACATGACAAACAGGTAATAATTATAATGATTCTGCTTACAATACATTCTATTACAAAAGTCTATATAAGTCACCATATCGCCAACTTGCTGACAGCCATAAACTTTACTTGTCCCGATTTCCATCTGATAACATTCCCTCGTTTTATCACCAAAGTCAGCTATCAACATCCACGATAGCTTTTCAAAAGTGAACAAGTAAATAGTAGATAGAAATGGATTAATTGCATATAAATGAAAAATAAAAAAAAAATAATATGTTATTCTCTATTAATTGTTCAGGTTAGAACTATGAAACTGGAAATGGAACAGAGTGAACAGAGTCACCAAAAACAAGTTAATAAACTAGAACAATCAGTCAGGTAGGTCATAAACTAGAACAATCAGTCAAGTAGGTCATAAACTAAAACAATCAGTCAAGTAGGTCATAAACTAAAACAATCAGTCAGGTAGATCATAAACCAGAGAGAAAACTGATGGTCCAGAAGAATAAAATATGATGAACATTTAAACTAGATATGGTCTAGAACTGTAAAATACATAATTTAGAAAAAGAACACATTGTCATTTAGTTAGAAAAAATAAAAGGCCACAGCTAGAATATATTAGATTATAAAACCAGCACTAGCAGTGCTGTCTTAACGCATGGGCATACTGGACAGTTGTCCGGTGGCCCCACGAGTAAAGAGGTCCCATGACAATCTATGTATGTAGTGTACAGCATTTTTAAAATATTTAAACACTGATTTTGTTGGAAGTACCAATACAATAAATATATTTTTAATTTTATCGACATTTACATTTCAGTGAGTGATTGTTTAATGCTGTTAAGACGGCCCAGATCACTAGAATATTTTAGCTTATAAATTAAAAATTAAACTACCTAAAAACAAAGATCTAATAACAAGAGGATAGAGTATGTGTAGATAATAAATATGTGGTCAATTTAATCTGAATGCATTGATAGATCAGTCATTACAGGATTTAAGAATGTTTCATGTGTTAGTTACAAGTGTTTTCTTTACAATGTTTATTTAATCTATTTTTCCTTTCTTTGTTTTTCAATTCAAGAAAAGAGTCTTGTATTTTAAGAAATTGATTTATAACATTTGTACATGTCACAATATATCTGAAGTTTAAGTTAAACACCAATCAATCAATCAATTAAAGAATGGTAGACACACTAGTGATTTGTTACTGATCATTATATTTACTATATAAATGTTTATGATATTTATTCTAGAGAAAAAGATGATGAAATAAAAACTTTGACTGAACAAAACAAACAACAAGCTGCACAGGCAGAGAAATCACTGGCAGATTTTAAAAGTCAAGTGGAGAAAAATCAAACAAGAATGTATGATGAAATGAAACAACAGGTAAACATCGTTATAGTGAACATAAAACAACAAATTGAGAAAGTGTAAAACTGTTTATAGCAATTGATATACATGTATTGCTGAAAAAAACATGGATACAAGCTGTTTGCTAAATGTATACCTAGAATATATCATGAATGGGGTCATGGTAGTACTCTCCAAACAAGTTACCTACTATGATCCTAGGTTAAGCTTTCTATATTATAATGACACCCCCTCTCCTCATCAAGAGGGCACCCCTATCTGCTACCTGGGATTGTGATGGACAGCTCTGTTGGCTGAACCATGTGAAATAAGGTCAGTGTGACTCTTTGTATCATTTGATATGTTTTCTTTTATGGAATACTTAAGTATACAAATATACTGCTCAGTTTGTGAAAGTTTATTCATCTAACAGTTATTTTTGTTGGATCTAGTTATCAAAACTGTTGTCAGATGTCAGATGTATAACCTTTTTATCTGATGATTAAATCAAATACCCTTTACTCATACAGTTGTTTTATGTCATGAACAGACTGAGATTTGGGGGCCGACGTGGCCGTGATTGTATGGTAGTTGGATTTACAACTACCTATGCAATCAGTGCCTATCACCACTGATGTTGTGAGTTCAAATCTCAATCAGGGTGAGGTGTACAACATTATGTGATAAAGTTTGTCAGTGACTTGTGACAGATTTTCTCCTGGTCCTCTGGTTTCCTCCACCAATATAACTGAAATATTGTTGAAAGTGGCATTAAACACCATCAAACAAACAAAACAAACAGACTGTGAGAATCAGCTTGTCTGAATAAAATATTAGATCAATGAACTTAGATAACTACCTATACAAAGTTATACAGTATATTATGTTATCTTGTTGTAGATGGAAAGGGTTGAGGCAGATCTGAATAAATCAAAACAAGTTAGAGAAAAACAAGCCAGAGAATTCCAGAAACAATTAGACGACGAAAGAGATCAACATGAAAGAAGGGTAATTAATGTTGCTTGTTAAAACTAAAGTTCCTCTATAAAATGATATAATCAATTAAAGTAAGAAAGGATATTGATGTAAATGAACATGAGAGAATATCAAAATTTACACTTAGACACAAATGAAAGTATAGGAATAGTGTCTTTATTACTGTTATATATTTCACAGTCACAGTAGGGTCTTCAATAATGAGCATAACTCATACTCTAAAATGAACGTGAAACAGTCCCTAGACGGCAGTTGAGTGGTACTCTTGACTTCTGACGATAAACAATACAACTGGACTTCATTTTGATGTTATTATCTCCCCGCGATAGCGGTGAGGGGGTATAGTAATAGCGGCCGTCCGTCTGTCTGTCCGTCCGTCACACTTTCTTGTTTACGTGATAACTTGAGTAAATATGGATAGATTTGAATACTTTTTTGCATGTGGCTTGTAATTATCATTATCTTGGATGGGTTCTAACATGGCAATATTTGAAGCAAGGGTTTTGGGGGAAAATCTTAGTTTTTGGTTGAAAAATCAACAATTTTGAGAATTGTGTCTTGTTTACGCAATAACTTTAGTGAACATGGATAGATTTGAATAATGTTTTACATGTGGCTTGTAATTATCATTATCTTGGATGGTTTCTAACATGGAAATATTTGAAGCAAAGGTTTTGGGAGAAAATCTTAGTTTTTGGCTGAAAAATCACAAATTTTGAGAATTGTGTCTTGTTTACACGATAACTTTAGTAAACATGGATAGATTTGAATAATTTTTTGCATGTGGCTTGTAAGTATGTTATACATTAAGACTGCAAGGCTGCTTTCTATAAATATATAAAACTAAATATTATGCAAGTGCGGGGGGATACGTCACGCATTCATGCGCTAGGCAGTTCTTTTATTTTAGTATATTTAATGTAATGTGACTTTAAATGTCAACTTCTTACAAATCTTAGGAGAGGTTTCCCACAGATTGGATTGATCATTTTGTTTAGTTTGGTGTTATACTTCTATTTTAAGCTTGTATTTGGTATGCTGTATTAGTTAACATGTAAATACAGATTCAATTTACAATCGCACTCGAAACATGATATAGATTATTGTTAATAAGTTGTATTTTAATAATACTCAACTTTTTTTGTTCCACTTTTTCTGTTGATGAGAAATATTCACTGATAATATATAGAAGAATTAGACTACTTGAAAATCCCTTGTCAAAAAATAGGTCAGATTCTACATGAGTATAGATAAAAGATGGAAATTTCAAGTACATGATTATGGGTAATTTATTTTTCATAGGAAGTGGATTTAAAGATGACATTAGAGCAGGAGAAAGCCCAGTACATGAAGGAATTCCATCAGCAGAAAGAAATGGTCCTTTCTGAACATGATAAGGAAATAGACACGATGAAAGAACAACAAAGAAATGAAATATATGATATAGAATCTAGATATAAAGATAAACAAGACAAAGATTCTAAGGTAATTTATTATACAGAATGAAAAGAAAGGTTAAACAGTGATGGTCAACAATTCCAACAATATCACCAAAACAAAACAAAGGTTAAACAGTGATGGTCAACAATTCCAACAATATCACTTAAACAAAAGAAAGGTTAAACAGTGATGGTCAACAATTCCAACAATATCACCAAAACAAAAGAAAGGTTAAACAGTTATGGTCAACAATTCCAACAATATCACCTAAACAAAAGAAAGGTTAAACAGTGATGGTCAACAATTCCACGAATATCACCAAAACAAAAGAAAGGTTAAACAGTGATGGTCAACAATTCCAACAATATCACCAAAACAAAAGAAAGTTTAAACAGTGATGGTCAACAATTCCAAAAATATCACCAAAACAAAAGAAAGTTTAAATGGTGATGGTCAACAATTCCAACAATATCACCAAAACAAAAGAAAGTTTAAACAGTGATGGTCAACAATTCCAACAATATCATCAAAACAAAACAAAGGTTAAACAGTGATGGTCAACAATTCCAACAATATCACCAAAACAAAACAAAGGTTAAACAGTGATGGTCAACAATTCCAACAATATCACCTAAACAAAAGAAAGGTTAAGCAGTGATGGTCAACAATTCCACGAATATCACCAAAACAAAAGAAAGGTTAAAGAGTGATGGTCAACAATTCCAACAATATCACCTAAACAAAAGAAAGTTTAAACAGTGATGGTCAACAATTCCAAAAATATCACCAAAACAAAACAAAGGTTAAACAGTGATGGTCAACAATTCCAACAATATCAACAAAACAAAACAAAGATTAAACAGTGATGGTCAACAATTCCAACAATATCACCAAAACAAAACAAAGGTTAAACAGTGATGATCAACAATTCAAACAATATCACCAAAACAAAACAAAGGTTAAACAGTGATGGTCAACAATTCAAACAATATCACCAAAACAAAACAAAAGTTAAACAGTGATGGTCAACAATTCAAACAATATCACCAAAACAAAACAAAGGTTAAACAGTGATGGTCAACAATTCAAACAATATCACCAAAACAAAACAAAGGTTAAGCAGTGATGGTCAACAATTCAAACAATATCACCAAAACAAAACAAAGGTTAAACAGTGATGGTCAACAATACAAACAATATCACCAAAACAAAACAAAGGTTAAACAGTGATGGTCAACAATTCAAACAATATCACCAAAACAAAGCAAAGGTTAAACAGTGATGGTCAACAATTCAAACAATATCACCAAAACAAAACAAAGGTTAAACAGTGATGGTCAACAATTCAAACAATATCAACAAAATGAATAATCATCTCTCATCTTAACTGAACTCACTGAACATGAAAAAGAACATAACATATGACATTGGAAATTCTGGTCTGGCTTGGAACAGGCACAAAAATATGGCTGGGTTAAACTGGATATTGGGATCTCAACCCTCCCCTCTTGATAACTGGATCTGGCATAATGTATTATATGTAAACAGAAAATCACTCCATAGAAAATGTTGACCCAAATTTAATCATTTACACAATTCATAATTACTCTTAAGTAATAGTTATAAATAAAAACATAGATATCTAATTTAATGTGTACAACATGTTTCTAGAATAACCTTCATCAGGTACATGTTTCTAGAATAACCTTCATCAGGTACGTGTTTCTAGAATAACCTTCATCAGGTACGTGTTTCTAGAATAACCTTCATCAGGTACGTGTTTCTAGAATAACCTTCATCAGGTACGTGTTTCTAGAATAACCTTCATCAGGTATGCTCAAAGTCAAAAGAGTGGAAAGACAAATATGTTAAAAGATTTGTAAGCAGGAATACCAAAGGTTTATTCATTGTTTGACTTAACCTACAGTATAAAGCTTCATCAGGTACATGTATGTTCCTAGTCAAAAGACAAGAAAGTCCAATCATAGATGATTTTTTTCCATTTCATGTCAGTGCCAAAACTTAATTGATTTGAACGTTAATATTAACGCTTACAAATGCTTCATTAAACTTTTTAAAACTTTGTGATGAAACAAATTTGATCTGGTAAATTAATCTTTTTGACTGGACATTAAACATCTTATTGTATTACAGCGAATCCATTCAATGGAAAGACAAATTCAAGAATTAAGAGAAGAAGTTGTACAAGCTAATCAACTACGCAAGCAACAGCTTGTAGAGCTAGGATTGTTACGGGAGGAAGAAAAACAAAAAATGCAGAGGGATCATGAGGCAGAGGTAATAAATTAGGTCCTTATTTATGTTCATGTATACAGGCATCTATGATCTGTAACATTTTTGTCAAATTTAAGTTTTCTGAAGGGCAAGTCGGAATATAAGTTTATTGTTTCTATGGAATGGTGTTAAGAAAAACAAATAAATAAATATCTTTCATTTATGAAACTACAAAGTCTTGTCGTTTCCTTGTAATAATAAGTTAATGCTGATTGTATAGTCTTGGTATGTTTAGGTATACACGGAACCCTAGTAAAACTAAAAAAGAAATGTTATCCATCTTTATAATCCAGCATGTTGTTCTCACATAACTGAAAAGTTATAACTCACTGATTTCTGACCTTAACCTTAAAAACAAGGCTAAAAATATCTTTAAACCAAGGCTGAAAATATCAATAAAATATGAAATCCTTTGTTATCAGGGATATGACGCCAAATCGATATTTTTACCTTGGTAGAGGTTTGGTTTGGTTTATGGTGTTTAATGCCACTTTCAACACTATTTCAGTTATATCGTGGCGATCAGTTTTATTGGTGGAGGAAACCGCAGTAACCGGAGAAAACACTGACCCGTCGTCAGTCACTGACAAACTTTATCACATAATTTTGTATCGAGTACACCCCACCATGAACGGGTTTCGAACTCGCAACTTTAGTGGTGATAGGCACTGATTGCATAGGTAATTGTAAATCCAACTACCATACAAA
Organism: Gigantidas platifrons; assembly: GCA_002080005.1. Taxonomy (NCBI): domain Eukaryota; kingdom Metazoa; phylum Mollusca; class Bivalvia; order Mytilida; family Modiolidae; genus Gigantidas; species Gigantidas platifrons. The sequence goes on from MJUT01041547.1 coordinate 640,105, forward strand.
CACTTCCATGATGACCCCCTACTCTGGTAGAGTAAGTATATCTAGCAACTCATATTTGTTATACAGTATTTGTTACACTACCTATTCTGAACCTCTTTGGGATCAGCTGATGTATTCAGAATAAACAGATGTTCGGTTATACAAGTTCAATTAACAAATATTTCCTACCTTCCGACTGTTTTTAATGTTTGATTTATACAGGATTCCATTTTATTCAGGGTTCGGTTTAGACGAGTTCACTATATAGTTAATGGTGAGCATCTGTTTTGTAATCTGATGTTAATCTTCTAACTCTGTCCAAGTTATGGTCATTTAAATAGCTTTGCTTTCATTCAGTTAGTTCTGTATTATAAATGATGCTGTTTTCATGTATATATGTGGTACAAAACAATATTTATTTATAGGTGTCTAAGTTACGATCAGAAATGGAACAACAAAGACTAGAATTACAGAAGTCACATAGTACAGAACTAGAAAAAATGCTTGAAAAGGTATGATATTTGGATTGTTAAAGACACATTTATTATGGAGGGAGTAATCTGATCACACTGAAGACAGAATATATAACTTTGTGACACAATGATTTTTTTTTAATTTTACAAACATATTGACACCATTCTTTCATTTTCATGAAGTTCACATTTTAATATAAATTCTATATAAATAGAGCATGTCACTCTTTCCAACAAAGGAATATCAGAGTGTGTGAGTCAAACTATTGTCATATTACACTTTATAGTAATCAAAACTCTGATAAACCAACTTTATCTGTGAGAATCTGGGTTTATCTCAGAGGTATCTATGTGTTTTCAGACATTAAATTAATTATTAACACAGAACAGATAATTAAATGCATGTACATGTATTGTGGGAATGAACCAGTCAGTCATAGAAGGGGGAGATAATTTTAATGATATTTTAAAGTATGTACATTGTATTTTATTTCCTTTATCTAAAGTTAGTTTGTATTGCCTTGTATTTGAATCATTTTTTTTGGTAATTTTAGACGAATGGCAGACTAAAAGACATAGAGAAGGAATACAATGAGAGAGGACACAGAGCTGCTGAGGTATTTACATTATAATATACATAACTGTCATATATTTTTATAAAAAAAAGAAGAATATGTGCCAACCATCTTATCAAATCAGGTGATCAGGAAACAAGAAATATGTCAGAATGTAACATGTGATGATTGGAAAAATCTAACATAAGGCCTTGAAAGATATTGGAGGCACTTCAATCAATATTTCATGGATGATTGGTTAATGATTTGAATTTTCTCAAGAGACAAGATTTTATGTTAAAATTTCATGTGTAATATGATCAATGAAAAAGTTCTTTCTCCTACAGTGATATATTTTAATGAGTTTAGTTCTGGCAGCATGCCAGGATTTGACTTAGCATATTTAAAACAAAGCTTAAACAGTGATTGATAATTCCAGTAATCACAGCAAACATTAACAACTCTAAACAACTGTTTACCTTGTTGACATAAGTAACAAAAGCTTATGTAAATAAAGTCCTCGGTTGTGACTGGCACAAAAATGTTGTGAGGTCTACTTTACTTATTCAAACATGAAGGATAGATTACTTCCTGTTTCTTCATATTCATAAATTGGGGCTGTCATGGCAGTGATCATATGGTAGTTGGATTTACAACTACCAATGCAATCGGTGCCTATCATTACTTATGTTGTGAGTTCAAATCTCGATCAGGGCGAGGTGTACTACATTTTGTGATAAAGTTTGTCAGTGACTTGCGAGAGGTCAATGGTTTTCTCAGGGTCCTCTGGTTTCATCCACCAATAAAACTGACCGCCATGATATAACTGAAATGTTATTGAAAGTGGCGTTAAACGCCATAAAACAAACAAGCAAACAAACATGTTCATAAATAGTAAATTTACATTATTTTCATCAACAAGGCAATTCTAAATAACCAATAATGTCTAAAAAATGAAAACTGAAGACAGAACAATTACAAAAAATAGTGTTATCGTTAATTTTCATACCAACCCTGTATATTTTATTTTCAGACTATAAATGAATTACAGAACACTATAACTCATCTGAGGGACGAATGTAAAAGGTAAGGGTAGAAATGTACTTCATAATTGAATATTGTCAGTATAGAAGTTTAAACAAATCTATGATGTCAAAATGTCATGGTTCTACAAATCTGATTTATTGGTCTTTATGTTTAAGAGATGATTTGGATTTTTGATGTTAATATTTATTGTCAGTAGGGGAGGGGACCTCAGACTGATATAGCAATAGCAAATTGACCGATGAAAACCCGGTCTTAGATGGATGCCTCGAAAACCTTAATATTTGAGGTGGGTATTTGGTCACGAACTCGTGTTAGTGGCATTAGGCTTGTGGTCAGTAGTCAATGACCATAACCACTCTGCCACCTAGGCCCCTATGAAAGGTTTGTCTATGGGTAGGTGTACTGGATACAACTTTATGTGCTAAAGATTTTCAATTATGTGCCGCAGGTCAATGGATTTCTCTAGGAATGTTTTCCCATACCAACAGAGTCGATTACCACGATATGTCATTGAAATATTGTTGAAAATGGCATTTAAAACCTATAATTAATCCTAATCCTAATTTTTAAGGGAATTACAGTCCAGATATTTGTTATGTAAAACCCACTATTTTGTTTTTGTTTATTTAGGTGTTGACGTCAACATACTACATATTCCACATCTTAAAGTTGTAATCTAAACTTTAGAAGCTTTTGACAGTTTACATGATACCCAGCACATGTAAATATCCAATTAATTTTGTTTTGTAATTACAGAGTGAAGGAAGTAGGAGACAAAAAGTTGAAAGATTTTACAACAAAACAGGAGGAAGACAGAAAAAATATGAAGAAAAATTATACAACTAATTTAGAGGTATATTTACAATGTATATTAATTTGATCAGAGGTTGTGACATTATTGATTTCGTCAATTGGTTTGATGAGGCTGGCATTGACCCAGTTGACCCACTACTTCCCTCATTTCTATATAGTTTTTACATAACATTGAACTTGTTTTTATCCTGAATATTGCTGAAGTACTGCACACATGACGTTAAGCTTTAATCAATCAATCAATCAATCAATCATGTTCCCATTTTTCAAAAAGAAAAAGGGGAAGTCATATATACATCAATATTCATTTAAGTCTCATAAATATACCAACATTCAGTCCAGCTGCTTTCTTCAAAGTGACAAATTTCAATACAATCACATTCCTGTTTTAACATCAAGTCATATTTTGTTATTTTGATGTTACTTTAAGTACTTGTGATGCCATGATCATTGATGTATTATCTTTTTTGTTTGATAAAAAATAATCCAAAAAAAATATTTTGACAGTTGTTATTATTGCTTTATACACAAATCATTTCTAGATCTTTTGTGAATTGATTTTCTTTCGTGTCAGTTTTCCATTCTCTTTTTAAAACAGAGTATGAGAAAAGAGAATGAATCACAACACAATAGAAACAGGACGTTAGAGAGAAGGATAGAACAGATGGAATCTGATCATGATGAAAAGGTCAGTTAATTAAAACAATTGTATATGATTTTATGATGTATCGGGACTGGGTATGTTTTCCAGAATATCCAAAAAAAATCCATCAACACACAAACACTAACAAAAATGTATTTTCTGAATGGAGACAATATATACACAATTGTCATTTAAAATCAGACCTGTCCCAAAAAAGAAGAAAGATGGAATATTTTAAAACACAAGTGTTTTATATGATATATATGTATGTATTTCCAGTACATCTTTTTTCAGATTAAGCAGGTTATTAATGTTTAGATTTCCTATATATACATGTAATATTTCAGACATTTGTGGTGTTTTATTTAATGATGTATTCTAGCTGCTATTGCTAAAAAGTTATGAAATTGTTAATGGATTAATTAATTTTCATTGTATATAAGTATTGATTTTTCAGCAACAAAATTGTCTTCTTTATCATGTGAAAGTTAGTAATTATGTGCAATTCATTACAGATTACTCAGCTAAAATTATCGTATGAAGAGAGATTTAGAGGGTTAATGCCATCAGCAGTAAGACAGGTAAGATTGTACTCCATGGTTTTAAATTGTTATGTGGAGACATTTTCTGTGTACAGTGATGATCATTACAATATAAATAACAATATTTTACTTGATTCTAGACTGATTTCTGTCATACACTCAGTTTCTAGACTGATTTCTGTCATATATTCATCATTTCATCCATCATCTATCACTTTTGTTTTTATTTGTTTTACACTTGGCACTTTAATCACAGACACAATTACATTTTTTTAACTATTCAAATTTGATAACAAACATACATATATTAGACACTATTCTTTCATATTTCTGACATTTTATTTTGGGAATCCAAATTGGAATACATTTTAATACCTGAATAGAGTAAATTAATTTGTTATATATGGGAAAACTTAATCAGATTAAACTAATAAGATGTATGTCCTGGCATTTTAATGGTAATATCTATTGAAAAATATCAAGTACACGTACATGTAAATTATTGTGCTGTACTGCTTGAACTTCAAATAGAATAGTGTATCTGGGATCTGGGGAGGACAGGTTTTGAAAATACATTTTATGTGCTTTAGATACATTGTATTTCAACAGTTTGTTGATTACTATAGTTGAGGAATTTCATATATTATAAGTAAACTGTTTTGAAGCCTAAGCATTAGCTTTAAACCCATTTTCCCTGCAGGTCTCAATGTATTTATGACCTTATATTCTTAATAATTCCTAGTTAAACACGTATTTCATTTTGTTCACTTGTACATGATGTTATGGCTTGGAGAAACACCTTTTCTGTGTTGTATTATTTGTGGCAATGTATGATATAACGTTAAAATTTACAAGTTAATACATTTGTATTTCAGAATGAAATTGGATTTGTTATTTATTTATTTTTGGTTGTTGTCTGTTTCTTGGATTTGCTTAGTACAAATTAGTTTTTGGTATGTTTGAGTGTGTTAATTTATTTATACATGTATAGCAGGGTTGTTTTTTGGAAGCACATAAATCTAGAAGTTACTTACATCTGAAGTTTGATACCAATCTTTTAGGTGTGTTACAAATATTAAATTTGAGCATGTACAGATTGGTATTTGTCTGAAGGGACACTGTTACACTAATATCACTGTGTGTATGTTGCACTGTCACTCATCGTCATTATCATCATCATGCAATAAATCATAGTATTATGATATGGGTGTCTCATTGTCGATTTCTGTCTGGTCATCGTTGTTTTCGGTCTGTACTGGTCGGGCAGTAGTTCTTGCCAAGAAACAATTCTCGCCAATTGTCTCATTTAGGACGAGCGCTCACGAATTTTCGTCTGATTTTTTCACCATCATTAAAGGATGCCGTACCAATCCTTCATATTAATTTTTATCGCATTTCATTGTGAAATATCGTTAAAATCGGGTAAAAACCCTACTGCACCCCACATTCTGTCATAACATCAACAGGGGGTAATGTGTGTTGGTACTCTTAAAATAGAAAAACACATGGAATGATCATCGGAGAATCTAGTGACACCATATTTCCAATTTATCTCTACAAATCTTTAAAATCTTTCTAAAAAGTGTCACACTTTGCCTTATTACTCATCCCTACAATCCAAAATACTCACGGTTGCAAAATAAAAATAGATTCCATGTGAATGCAAATGACCGCCTGCACATACACTGTTTACGTCATCAATTACCTTGACTGCTAATTTATACATGGATCCTATATTATCACATTGGGCATAAAACATGGACAAAATATTAAAATTAATTCAAGAAAAACTGGAATTATTACTTTTCATCAATAAAATGAAAATTATCTGGTAAACCACTGTTGAAAAGGATGTATTTTATGGAATGGGGGAGCGGCGTGGGGATGGCATGACAGCCTTTAAAACAGCAATGAATAATTATCAGTTTTCTACAAACTAACACAAAAACCGGTAAACTTTTTAAGAAAGGGGTTTTAATTTTCTAAAATGTCATTTTTCTTTCCTTTTGATGCTTTTGCTTCACAAAAAACAATATTTCTGAAAGTTGGCGAGAATTGCTTCTGTTGCAGCCATTTTCTGTTAAAAAACACACCATCGTAATATTGGATCCCTGATCAACGTGCACTCTCCTTTATGAAAATTCATTTCGTAGGTAAATCGTTATGGGTCATGCAAAATAATAATGGGGTGAAACAAAGGTTTCTCGACTGCTTCTTAAAAATATTGGATAAAAAACGTAAAAAATTGTGAGAACTACTCCCCGACCAGTAGACAACAATGTTTTCTTTTTTGTAACTTAAGTTCTATTGAACCAATACTCTTGAATTTTTCAAACAATAAACTGTAGCATATAAGAAAGGTTCTGAATGATTTTTGGGATTCTATTCCCACCTGTTTCAAAACAACAGGCTCAAATTGGCCAAAATGTTTTTTTTTTTGTATATGGAAGGTTTATTTCAAATGACCAAAATCTCTATGTCATGGATGAATAGATTGAAATTTGAGCTGTTGCTTTATGATAATGAGTTCTGTGAGTCCCCAGTATAATGGACTCGTATATAAAATAATTGCTGAACAACTGTCTTAACAAAGATCAGTTTCCAAAACAATATACTATGTATAGTAAAAGACATATAAAACAGGGATGTGGAAATACTGATATGTTCTACTTGTCCCTGGGCAAGTAATCTGAAAAAAGTTACTTGTTCGGACAAAATCCTTCTTGTCCTGTTTTTTTTGTAAAAACATTTGATACTTGCAAACATAGTTGCTAAATTGAACTTTGTCTATTAAATCATTGCGTAAAATTTGAAATATAGTTTTAATAAAGTTAACACAAGCATCCCTGTCTAAGTGATAAAAACCTGTTACATAGTCCCGGTTTTCGTTAAGTAAATGCAATACAATTATCATTGCAATCGTGTCGTAATACTCAACTTAGAACATGTACAATTCTGGTTATTTTTAGCTGCTTTCGGAACACCACTGACACCACGATTGCTTCCAATATAAAAAAAACCCAAAACATTTATCTCTATAACCGTCAATATTTACGATATATTATCATTTGAGGAATTGTCTTTTCAGAGTACTTTAAACAGATATTATTTTTATTTGTTGATCTTTACTTGTCCCTGCACAAGCTAGCCAGGAAAATCTACTTTTCCGGCAGGTTCTATGTACGAGTCGGGCATGGCAATTCCACACCCCTGCATAAAAGATATTGTCTCCCTTGTTTTATCATTTCTGCAATTTATTTATTATGTAGTACAACATTTTTGGACAAAGGTAACAATTTAATTTCAACAAAAAGGTACTGTTTTTTTTTTTTTAATAAATATCAAAAAGATATATTATACATATTATACAACGTCACCATATAGTTGAAACTGCTAAAAACACCAATCAATCTGTCAGTCGATATATTCTGATTCCAATTCCAATTGAAGATGCTGTATTTATTTGATATGACATTCTGATTGGATGTTTTACGAGTACAAAGCTCGTTCTCAAAAGTTGTATGACCTTAAGGCCAGGTAACAAATTATTGGCTTTACGGAATCTCTGATTTTTAGAATAATACCAAATAGATTTCAAATTGTGGTTGCAAATATTTATGTTCAAATAGGATAATTATATACATGTCTGGTATGTTCACATCTATACTGTAGTTAAATAACCAATCATTGATCAAAGATGTATTGGTAATGATTTATACAAACCTTGCCCAAATATCAGCTCTGAAAAAGTCATTTTAATTTGAATCATAATCAGGGCCTGCACGAGACTATTTTGCACCCTAGGCAAGGCCAAGTACTTGCATACCACCCTCCCCCTGCCTAAGTTTATCAATTATTAACTGATAGTCAGTCATTGTTAGGAAATTTAAAGTGAAATAGGTTGTAAAATTTTTGGTGAAATGAAATTGGTATTGAAATTGGTGGTGAAATTAAATTGGTATTGAAATTGGTGGTGAAATTTACAACAAAATATTGAAGCAAATATTCTAGTCCATAATTTTATTTAAGATATATTTTGACCTTAGTTCCACAATATACAAGTTCTTAATTATATTTAATAATATTATAATTTTACAGGAATTGGAAGATACAATAGAATCACTGAAGTCACAAGTCAACTCGTTACAACAGAAGACGTTAGTGTTACAGGAAGATCTAGACTTACGGAACCAGTATCCACAGTTCTCTTCTAGTTCTCCAATCAAAGCATTATGATGTGGTTTTGATCTTGTGCTATGAGCAATATCTGTGATATTATTATCATTCAAAACTATTCTAGTATTGTAAAAGATGTAAATTTCATTAGTGACTGAAATCAACATGGCTATGAAAAAGATTATGTGTTAATTGGTACTCACAGAAAACGCTATTGTCTATAATTAAATATGATGATAAGTATTGAACTTGTGGTCTATGCAGATTTTGCTAAGTTTTTGGAACATTGAGTTTTGATTGACAAAGATCTATGTTGTTAGCTTCACTCAATTGGAAATTGTATCCAGCTGCATTGCAAATTGTACTGTAATTTTAAAAGATTTTTTTTTAATATTCATGCATTTTTTTTTTAGAAGAGGAATTATTTCTTTTACAATACTTAATCATCTTGCCATATAACCTCATTGTGAAGTGCATCATTCATACTCCATTTTAAAATGAACCTCAGAATTACTCTGACAAAATATTTTAATGAGTACCGGTAAATGATTTATAGGTCTATATATATATCTTTTAGATTCATTGTTAAATTGATTTGTTACATAAATATCCATGAAATACTTTGAATTCGAATTGAAAGAAAAACTGTTATTTCATCCAGTGAAAGAAAAACCTTCATTTCACCCACTGAAAGAAAAGCTGCTATTTCACCCAGTGAAAGAAAAACCTTCTTTTCACCTACTGAAAGAAAAGTCATTATTTCACCCAGTGAAAGAAAAAACGTTATTTCACTGAGGGATGTCACAGCACCAACGTTCGTCTCAATTGAAAATAGCATTGAACGTCTGACAATGAAATACAAGTTCCTTTGTTTTTAATGTCTCATTATTGGAAAAACAAGTGTAAGATTTATGTAATAAAAAGTATAACTACTCTTGCATTCCGTATATCAAAAAATAAATCTCTAGCACTCATTCATGAATTACTGCATTGTTCAGTATCTTGTGATTTTATTTTCAATATTTGGATTGTAGGAGTAGTTATTCTATAAGTTTTCTCTCAGGTATACAGTATGTTGTGTAATTGTGTGGAAGTGTATCATTGATCACACATACGTAGATGTCTCAAATTCTTCACAAAACATTTGATGTCAAAGTATCATTGATGTATGTAAATAACTGGATAATAATTTTGTTGTTATTTATGGTTGTTGTATCATTTTATTTATTTTGTTGTAGTATACAAAGTCATTGTATCTGGGTTTTTGTTTTTATTTTAATTCATTTGTAAATAAAATAATGTTTATCATTTGTATTTATTGTGTGACAGCATTTGATCACTGCCAACTTTGACATATTTTTTGTTTTTTTTGAAAGTACAAAAACATATTTTTTTTTGTTTCATGTCGGTACTGTGTAACAGGAAAACAATTATTCAGTCTTTATTTTTAACTTAAAACTTGCAAAGAATACTCTATTCGTACAGTGTTATTTTTGTAGTTTCTGAAGAAAAAAAGAATCCAACTATTGTTTTTGCCTTAGATGGTTAATCCCTAAGATACTTAGTTTAATTCTTTATTTATTTAACGAGGATTGGCGACAGCCAATGGCTACGAGCGGTTTTCCTCAAAATACATAATTTGAATCAATATAATGGTTATAACAAATAATGAAATGACATTTCAATATATACAAGATACTTGTATATAAATATTTTATAGTTGTAATTATATTGTATGAACTTAAAAAAAAATATCAAAAATAAAACCACAGAGAATATTTTCTTGTACAGTATAAAAGTTTATCAGGGTGAAAATGAATGTGTAAAATTATTTTGTGTCATTAATTTTTATTTTCCTCATTAACACACATGGACACAATTTGTATGTTCTGAGGTATGAAGTAACAAGAAATATAGGGGTTTTATCATGTAGGAACATTATTTTTCTTGGTAGATGTTATTATTTTTTTGTTATATTCTTGTTTGATCAAGTGACCAAGATTCTTAAAGTGGAAGCGTGGGTATAAATAGCTGTGGGCGGAGCAAACATTCAGTTTCTTCATTATTTTGGCCACGGTCATCTCGAGGAGGAAAAATCAATGATGCACAGTTTCATAGTTACTTTTGGTGCAAAATATTTGACAGGCATGGTCACTAGTGTTCCCCCCTACGAAACTTTTAGTCTTATTAAAAATAATATTCTTCATCAGTCTAAAACCTACAAAAATCACTTCAAATTTCTGAGGTATGTGACCTTTGTCACGTTGGTCATGTGACATACAGTTTCATATATGCTGTTCATATCAACGGAGATTTTTGCTGATAAGCTCTGCCCACAAATTTTGGCGGTAGGGACTACCGCAAATTCCCCTTTAAAGATGCCATTTTAAAATGTATTCAAATTAAGATGTATTTATTATCTTGTATATTCATGTGTGAAATTATCATGTAGTTTAAAAAATATTCATACATTCTATTTTGTGAATTAAGTTTTATTTACTATTGTCTGGTATTAACAGGTATTTACACAAGTCAAATTCTATCCAAACATTCAAATATTGTTGAAAGTGGCATTAAACACCATAACCCCAAACCTAACCCTTATTAGTGGAGGAAACTTAAGTAAACAGACCTGCCACAAGTCACTGATAAATGACATCAAATACTGATTACACCTTCCCACAGGTGTAAGTTAAAGTCCCAATCTTTAGTGATGATGAGCACTGACTGTATTGGTAGATTTAAATGTAATTACCATATGATCATGTTGTTGATGGCCCTCCATAGTATATGGTAATATCATGGTCTGATTATGAAAAGAAAGTTTAAACAGTGATGGTCAACATTTCCACAAATATCAACAATATATACAACCACTTCTCACCTCAAACCATTGAACACTAAAAAAAAAAAAGTCCATAACATATGATGTTAGAAATCCAGGTCCTGGCTTGGGACAGGCACAAAAATGTGGTGGGATTAAACTGGTTGATTTATAATTTATATTCATTTTAATAAAAGATTGGTTAAGTAGTAATAGGTTAAAACTGATTGTATAAGACAGTGGGTATTATAATGATCGTTACTACAGCAAGTTTGTTTGTAAGAGTTTTTAATTGTAAATAACCTTACTGTTTACTGTTTAAATTACTATTATATGACATGTAGTAATATATATTTATGTTGATTGATTGATTGGTTGGTTGGTGTTTAACACCAAATTTAGCTGTATTGGAGCTATATCATGGCATGAACAAATTTTATGAATTATTTTCCTCAAGTACAAGACCCTTAGAAATAAGACATATTTGTGTATAAAAGGAGGGTTATATGTACAAATAAAAGAAAAATTAAAGGATAAAACAGATTATTTAGAATGTTATATGTTAATGATATTTGCAGGTACATATAATATCATAATGATATTTGCAGGTATTACTCTATTTTATTTAACTGGTTTGGCGGAGTTGACCTTTAAATTTACATGAGAGCATTCGATTTTATTTTGTGTATGTACAAGGCAGTTCCCGTTATTGACATTATTGAACTGTATTCAGCAGTGTCACCGAAATCAATTCATACAAAAGGAATAGAATGCACAAGGGTGTAATTTAAATACAGAGATTGGATCATACACGCACGATTGAGTATAGCTGTATAAATGAAATTGATCAGGTAACCTGACCCTCCTAAATACATGGACTTTCCTGTAATCAGTCAACCCATCTTAAGCCACGCCCAACCAGTTGAAAAAAATAGAGTAATACATATAATATCATAATGATATTTGCAGGTACATATAAACAATTTTCTCTCTACAATGCTAATAAAAAAGTCTATATCTAATTTAGTGAGCAAGACATGTTTCTATAATAACTTTCATCAGGTACGCACAACGTCGAAAGATTGGAAAGCCAAATAACTTAAAAATATTTGGGGGCAATTTAAATCAAAGGGTTTAATCAGGATAGACAACATCTGCCATGGTCACATATGCCTGAAAGAGGAGAACCTTAGTTATAAAAATAGGAACTGTAAATACATTTAGCAATATTACTTTTATTATACTCAAAAAAGCTGCAATAGGTATAAAGATATTGACTTCAGAGCTATTCAAATAAGTAAGTGTGTTTCTCATTTTAATGATCAACAGCACACATTGTAATTGTATGTTTAAACCTTCTTGTACCAGATACAAATTCATCATCAAATCGAGTAATATTTTTTTGTGCTGTAATCACCAGAATAAAATGGTGAATTAATGGCTGTCTGCATCACTAGAAAAAAATATTTAAGAAATTATTATTTACTTGGGTACATGATATTGCAAAAGTATATTAAATATTAGATTATAGAGTAAAATGTAATCAAATCTCATACATATTTTCTCAACAAAACATATTTTTGTATTTGCATACATTTATTTATTTTAAAAAAAAAGATGAAAACAAATGTAGTTTTTATTATGAAGCATTTATGAAAAATAAAAATCATTGATGTGAACTTTTGTTTATTTATTTTAATTTTTTGGGTGTTAATAATTCAATAGTATTTGGGATAAATCTCGACCAAATTAAGGTGTATCTGTGTGCTCCAATACATTGGTGAACAGTCCAGTCATTTAATAAATGTATGAATGATCATAGGAGTGACATCAAATGTAAGCTTGATTTGTCTCTCAGTTAACATCTCCTTTCATCTAGCCATCATCAAGTATGCAGGAACTTTACAAAAACTTAAATAAAAAAATAAAAGAACCGCCTAGTGCGCGACGTATCCCCCCGCACTTGCATAATATTTAGTTTTATATAATTATAGAAAGCAGCCTTGCAGTCTTAATGTACAACATACTTACAAGCCACATGCAAAGATTATTCAAATCTATCCATGTTTACTAAAGTTATCACATAAACAAGACACAATTCTCAAAATTGGTAATTTTTCAACCAAAAACTAACATTTTCCCCCAAACACTTGCTTCAAATATTTCCATGTTAGAACCAATCCAAGATAATGATAATTACAAGCCACATGCAAACAATTATTCAAATCTATCCATGTTTCAAGTTATCGCGTAAACAAGACTCAATTCTCAAAATTGGTGATTTTTCAACCAAAAATTAAGATTTTCCCCCAAAACCCTTGCTTCAAATATTTCCATGTAAGAACCCATCCAAGATAATGATATTTACAAGCAACACGCAAAACATTATTCAAATTTATCCATGTTTACTAAAGTTATCGTGTAAACAAGACACAATTCTCAAAATTGAGATTTTTCAACCAAAAACCAAGATTTTCCCCCAAAACCCTTGCTCCAAATATTTCCATGTTAGAACCCATCCAAGATAATGATAATTACAAGCCACATGCAAAAAATTATTCAAATCTATCCATGTTTACTCAAGTTGTCGCGTAAACAAGAAAGTGTGACGGATGGACAGACGGCCGCTATTACTATATCCCCTCACCGCTATCGCGGGGGATAATAACTGATGGTTTGGTTTGTGGTGTTTAACGCCACTTTCAGCCATATTTCAGTTATATTGTGGCAGTCAGTTTTATTGGTGGAGGAAACCACCGACGTGTCACAAGTCACTGACAAACTATATCATAATGTTGTAGAGAGTACACCTCGCCATGAACAGGATTTGAACTCACAACTTTAGTGGTGTTAGGCACTGATTGCACAGGTAGTTGTAAATCCAACTACCATATGATCAAGGCCACGACAGCCCCTATATGAATTGGACTGTGCTGGAAATATGTTAGATAATAATAAAACAACAAGGTATAAAAGCATAGTTTATTTTGATGATGATAAATAGATTACACTATATGTTCATAGTATACTGTACAATATGGCACTAAAATGCCAAGAGATCTACAGCCCTTCCCTATAGTATTCTACAAAAGAATCTTTACAAAAACAGAGTCCTATACCTATAATATTCTACAGTAGGACCTCAGAAACACCACAAAGACTTCCATTTTTACATTATGCACAAGATTTTTATTTTATTTTGTACAATTGGTCATAATTTTTATTTCCATAATTAATAATTAAAAAAAAAATTAAAATTAAAAATGTGGTCTAATTTTAAGAGGTAGAAATGTCCATAGGCACTTGAAACAAAAGATAAACAAAGATTAAATAGCAAAGAATATCAACAATAACAAATTTCTGTACTTGATTAATAAATTTTGAACACATAGAAATACTGTTAGAAATTAGTTGGAATAGCTCACATTTAATAAATTAATAATAATTAAAAAAAAAAAAATATTCTAAGATGAATTAAATTAAATGAAACTTAAATCAATAATTTAAACATTTTATTTTTATGTATTGTTTAAATTACTCTGCAAGTTAAAAAAAATTATACATACATCATAGCCATAATTGTGTACCCACAGGTTAATGTGCAAATCATGTTACATGTACATATATTAAACTAAAATGCAAATAAACTAAACTAAAATAACAAAACTATTGCTTTTGTATCATAATAAGCTAACATGGCAGTAAAATATTTTAATGTTGAATAATAGTTTCTTTCAAAGAGAAAACGGAAGTTGCTTTAACTTCTTAAAAAAAAAAAGAGTAAAATGTCGAAACAATGAACAAGCTAAAGAGATTTTTGGTCCATCTTGTGCTATTTCAATTCCCCTCTGTGAATATGCTGCCAGGACGTAGTCTTAATGTAGTACCTCTGGATATCTTCAGTGTAAGAAGTTGTATAAAAATTAGCATTACACAAAAGAATGTGACAATGAAGCAATCAAATGAAATAACTTCCTCATTGTTTTACTATTGAATAATGGCCCCCTTGTTTTCAGAGAACTCTACGGGTAACTCTTTACCATGCTGCTACCTGAGAGCAGAAAAGCATGAAAAAGTACCCCCAAAAAAATAATAACCTTATAAAATTTTGTCTGAATATCTGATAAAAAAAAAAAAAAAAAGAATCTACAAAAATATCGTAATAACAGATTAGTTATAGTTATTATTGCATTGCATGTTAAACATCAAGAGTGAGCTATCTTAATTTTTGGTCAAAACCTTTGGTTCATGAAAAACTAAACAAAAAAAATCTACAACAAAATCAATAACATAAGGCTTGGCCTTAAATACAATTAACAAGCATATATGTAGTTACATACAATGATTGACAGTTCTACCTCGTTGTGCCATAATCAAACAGACCCAAAGTTTTATTTTCAAATTAGTTGAATATTAAGAGTTATTCAGTGTAAATTAAGATCAGTCAAACAGACCCAAAATTTTAATTTCAAAATAGTTGAACATCAGGACTTGCTGAGTGTCAATTAAGATCAGTCAAACAGACCTACAATTTTAATTTCAAAATAGTTGAATATTAAGATTTATTGAGTGTAAATTAAGAACATAACTACAATGAATGGACCATATTTTTACAAGAGTTCTCAAGAGAAACAAAATATCCAAGGTCAAAGATAATGAGAGTTCAACTTTACATACAATTTTTGGGTCTGATGAATCAATGTTTGGCAAAATGAATATAAAATATACAAATCCTATCTTACACATATTTAACATGAGATGTATATGTTTAATGTACAGTGTGTTAATATAACAAAAATCAAATTAATTGTTAAGTGCTTGAGTAAATGAAGCAGTACAAAAAAATCCAGGACATAACATCCAGACCGTGGCAGCACTGTAGGTAGAGACCACCAACAAACCCCAACTTTAACTACACAAAAGTGGACATATCACATGACATTAGCTTTTAAAATTGTTTTCTTTCCAATTTATAATTAAATGATAATCGCATCCCCTGATTTTAATCAATTTTGAAAATCTTCCACACTAGAACACCTTTTCAGTCTTCGCAGTAACCCACTTGCCTGAAGAAAAACTGGATTCATACAAGTGAAAATTATGAAAGAATATTTTTTGAATAAATAGACAAATTTGTCTAAATTTGACTTTTGGGCAAGTAGGTGAAAAAAGTTAAGGCAAAAACTGCATTTTTCTTATCACAATGGCTAAAATTCTATGTACCGATAATTTTCATCTTTAATCCCATTCTTTGATATTTAACAACCATACAAAACAAACTGAACCATTTTGAGCTCCTATTTTCATATAAATGTCATTGTTTTAAAATAATACCCATGCCATTAACACTACTAACTTGATATATCAAACTAGCTGTTGACATATCAAACTAACAGTTGACATATCAAACTAACCATTGACAATTCAAACTAACAGTTGACATATCAAACTAACTGTTGATATATCAAACTAGCTGTTGACATATCAAACTAACAGTTGACATATCAAACTAACCATTGACAATTCAAACTAACAGTTGACATATCAAACTAACAGTTGATATATCAAACTAGCTGTTGACAATTCAAACTAACAGTTGACATATCAAACTAGATGCTGATATATCAAACTAGCTGTCAAAAATCTGACAGAAGAGATATGACTAAAATTCTGACCTTATATGATAATAAGATTTCAGTTTAATGCTAAAATCAGCAGTGTCGTGGAGAATAGTTTTAAAGGAAGCCTGTGCCTTGCTGGCATAAAACCTTCATATTTGTACTGGAATGAAAACCTGGCATATTAGACCACATCTATCAGTATACAATACATACTTGTATTTGATGGACTCTTTGTTATATCAATAGGAAAGTTGCACTGTAAAAACATATAGATAGAATTAGGGCACTTTCATCACTAAAATAAAAGTTCCAATATGCTTTTGAAGTAGGAATACCAAAAAGTTCAAGAATGCAAGGCAAGGTGCCCATTGATATTACGATGTAAAGCCAAACGCCTACAGTATTTATTTTAAGGTTAGTGGCCTTGCGCAAAATAAGAAAACAAGTCAAAATAAATTCATTGTATCACAACCTATTCCAAGATTTGTCTTTAAAATCTATATACATGAACTATAGACAGTAAAATACATCCATGTTATACATAAAGCTTCCTTTATCATTCTTCTATATAAATATTTCTAACATCAGCTCATTCCTTAAGAAAAAGTTCAATTAAAAGATAATCACTTGTGTATTAAATTCAGTATATTGAGAACAAAATAGATCAGATAAAATCTTTCTTTCCTTATTTGATTTGGAAAAAAAAATTGAAATCATTTAAATATTTAATATGAAGTATTTCTTGAAGGTAGTAGTAGTCTGGTGTCTATTTGTTATTGTTGACTTGTGATACAAATAGAATAACGACAGTTTTGAAGGTCGAGACAGACATTATTGCTAGTATCACAGCGAGTCTGACAGGACGAGCTTGAATATTAGTGATAATGTATTTATAGACTTTCAAAATTGAGTTTATTCTTTTTATTAGTATCAAAAATCACGATGTGACATCAAACTGACCAATATTTTCCAGTATCAGAGTCAGTTCATTGATACCTGACAATATCACTCAGTCAGATCAAAAGACAAATGTCCATTTACCAATAATAAACAATAATCCACTCTAATGTTCAACTATAAACGTTGACAGGTGTGTGTTCATTGGATACTTGTCCAATACATTAAAAAGTGAAATGAAAAAAAAACACACATTGCACATATTAAGACAGCCTAACAAAGTTGGTTTATGTCATTATTGGTTTAGGTGTATATATAGATGAAAGACATGAAAATGAACTCTGCACAAAAAAATGTATGTAGCACTATAAAGTTTGAATACAGGTGGTATTTTACAATTTATGATGAAACTTACAATTAACTTCCAGGTTTAAAAATACATGTAGGATTCAAATCACAAATATTATTAGTACATGAAACCATAAACAAGCCTGGAAACTTAGAGATTTCTACCATAAAGTAGTGTTTCCTGCATAAAATAATCTATGTGAGACAAAGTTTTGTCTTGAGCCACTGTCTCAAATATACCAAATGTCCAATAAAATGTTGCCCCAAAAAGATCTCCATAAACAATAAATACAATGGATAAATCTTCAAGACAAACCAGGTAAAAAAATGGAATGTTTTCCCATGTAAATATTTTGCCAGTATTTTACAGAAGAAATAGGCTCTTTTATATTCTGATCAAACTTTGAAGATTACGCCCCTTGGCAGAAACCTCAATTTCTCACATTTGTGAAAGATATCTTTGATCTTCAATATGTTCTCATGAAAGAAAGAACCTATTGTCTCATGTGTCCCTACGAATAGCTGTTGCTGAAAACAAACCCTAATCACTATAACTTGAAATTGTGTGATGCAAATACCCACAGAAAACCAGATCCATATCTCACCTTCTGTGAAAAGCCAGAAAAAATAGAATTCTCTTTCATTGGCATTCCCTTTTCTTGAAATTGGCAACAATAAAACTTGTTCTATTTCAAACTATTGCAAAAAAAAAAAACCATTGTATAAATTCTGTTGATTATAAAGTACACATGTACTGGTATAAAGATTGTAAAAAACATTAAATGTAAGTTTTGATTTGTCATAAAAATGGGGGTGAAAAGGGAGATAATGAGAAAAATATTGATTATTTATGATTCTTCTGTAGGTATTGTTTGATTGATTGATTTTTGGTGTTTAATGCCACTTTCAACAATATTTCAGCTATATCATGGTGACCAGTTTTAGTGGTGGAGGAAGCTGGAGTACCCAGAGAGAACCACCAACCATGGGCAAGCAACTGGTAAACTTCATCACTTGCGGTTGCGAGTCGAGTGCACCCTTTTTTTGTAATTTACAAAGCCGGGCGCGAACACACGCCGTATTGGTGATAGGCTTGTATGAGTTGTTAGATCCAGCGACCTAACTCATTGAGCCACCCGGGCCCCACTCTTCTGTAGGTGTACTATTGCCCCATCCATACAACAGATAGCATTACAGAACTATCCATCAAACAGAATCTCTAATAATTGTTTAGCAAATCTCAAAATCCATTAAAGTTCACAAAAATTTAATTTACATACGTCTTTTATATATATAAAAGATTAAAAAATTTAAAGAGTTAAATATTTGGTTATATATGGTGATGCAACATTTGAAAATTTGTGAGACATACATTTAATGTCATGTTATCTTTAAAATATGGGGAATTTTTTTTTATCATAAAATCAGCAGAAATTCTCAAGAATTCCAGAATTGTAAAAGAAAAAAAAAACATGAAAACAATTGTGAAATCGGAAATATACAATTGTTCCTCACAATTTTCTTTTATTTAATTGAATTTCATAAAAGATAAATAAAAATACCATGAAATATTTGAAAATCAATGATATATGAGAGACTTGGTAGGTAATACATACTTCAGTATCTTATTAACCTTGAAATTTTTCTGCATTAACCACATAGGGTAGAGTCATGTGCGTTATTTAATATCAACAATACCTAAAGGGACAGAACCCACTGTTTCCATCACATCAAGTTAATAATATCTAACACAGGAACATTTGTTTTGCCAATATTTTACAAATCACACTAACTACACGTAGTAAATTAAACAGATTAAAAAGTATGTGTGTACATAAGATGTGGGAGACAATATATGTGTAATAACATCTACATGTAGGAAAAACATTTTCTGTTTTATAATACTTGTCTAACATGAGCAATTATTAATACTTTATTATTCTCCTTTTCTGTATACAGAATTTTGTTTTGTTTACACCTCAACTTGAATACAGTATATTTCCCTCCAAGTTAAATAGTCTTTAGCAGAACAGCTGTCTTTGGTTAGCCTTGCAGATTAAGTAAGTATAGTCTTGTTTATGTCAATGGGACAATTTAGAAAAAAACCAAACATCTTCAACGTTGACCATCAAATCTGTACATCAATTGTTCCAATAATTATCCTATCACATTTCATTTGAGCTTGTTTTTATTTCACTGGGATGACCATGTATTTCTAAATTGACCTATTGCATACAATTATGAACAGCATCAAACTGGTTTGATCCAGTTTTTGACTGTAAGCACCATTTGATGATTTTGATCCCAATGTAATGTCTGTCCATTTCTCTCACCTATGTGCTGAAAGTTCATCTCTGATCGCTGAAACAAGAAAAATTGGTTTATCATATTTCCAGTCTACTTACTACTAATAACAAAAGTTTGGAAAGTTATAAATTAGAAGACATGACTATTGATAGGTCTGCTAAATATATTCTTCATAGGCATATCATATCCTTGTTAGAGGGAACGGAATTTGTAAAAGTGATACCTCACTTGTTTTCCAATCCCACCTGCTATTTGCTATCTTGTATTTGTGTTTGACTTTCTTTCAAATAAAATATAGTTTACACTAGAGGGAAATAGAGGAGTGCAGAACCCGGTGCTCAAAGTCCAGTGTGCCTCTGGCCCATCTTAGTACCCCTGGGCCCCTCTTCATAATTTCAATGTGCCCTTATGTAATTATTAATTAAATAGACACATGTATACTTAACCCAAGAAATTAATGTCAACTCTATGATAACCTAATGATCAGGATTAGGCTGAACATGCAGTGACCTTCTTCAGTGCCCCTCTAGATCCTAGCTAGATCACTGCGACATATGATGGTCAAAGTAAAATACCTACAGCATATACATCTGTATAGTCATTTCATGATGCTGTTTGAAGAATACTTTATGACCGTCTTTAGTATACCGTATATCGGGTTTTTTTCGCGTGTGGCTAATTTTCGCTATGTTCGCGGCCGTTTAAAAGCGCGGAAATTAAACTCCAAGGAAAATTCCCCGAAAATAACATAGCAATTTAATTGACAGATGTATGTTACGGTTGACTGTGCTTACTGCAAGGTGTGATAAATGTCAGATTACCAACAGATAATTGTTTACCTAACAATTACAGGTAGAGGGATAAACTTGTCATCTTTTGTGTTAATTAGTCATTAAATTCAGCTGTGGCTTGATTATTGACCATTAATTACGATTAATAAAGAATAATTATTGAACCAGAGATCCATGTCGCTGATTTACCAAGCCGTGGCTACACTCGACAATAATTAAAACAATCAAATGTTTATATTCGTCAAAGTTGATTAAAACAATATTTAAAATTGTTATGACATTAATTATTATTATTGAGAGTGTTATTTTAATAGTTGCTGGGATCGAATAATATTAAACTGCGTGGTCTCAAGGTTCATCTAAATACCGAAAACAAAAGAAATGTACTCGTTCTGAAGTTCCGATTAACCTGAGTTTTTATGTGTATACAATACCAAAAGAAACAAATATTCTTCAAATTGTTGTCATAATGATCAATATATAGTTGATAATCCTTTTGCCATAGGTTTATTTTTAGCTGGCATTTTGTCAATCAGCGAAATTAAAACACAGCGAAAAATTAATCTGCTGATTTTGACTAAATATCGCGAAAAAATCCCGACGTGAAAAAAACCTGATATACGGTATTATGTTTGGTTTATGGTGTTTATCAGTTTTATTGGTGGAGGAAACCGGAGTACCCGGAGAAAACCACCGACATGTCACAAGTCACTGACAAACTTTATCACATAATGTTGTATCGAGTACACCTCCACCTGAGCGGGATTCGAACTCACAACATTAGTGATGATGGACACTGATTGCACAGATAGTTGTTAATCTAACTACCATACGATCAAGACGGCCCCAAGTATATTAGGAGATCTTACATTGGGTAGGAGTTCAAAACTCATACTGGAAATGCCTGGTGTCATTATATAAAATGAAACAAGAATTTATTTGAGAAAAGGAGTATAAATCTATTTTTTTTTTTTATTATTTAAGAATATATGTACTTCTAAGAACAGCCATTTTTAGGGGGGGAAATCTACATCTTAGACAAAGATATCTAAATAAAAATACATGTATTACCATTAATAATGTCCACTTTCATCTTTTGTAATTCTTGCCGAACTTCGTTCATTATTTCTACTTTTAAATTATCTAAAGCTGAATTTGATGGTCCATTCGATAAGGGTTCAGGTGGTGGATTTAAAGAATCTTTCCGTCTGAAATAAAGTGAAGTAATAATAAAGTAATATATAAGGATGGTATATTTCTTCAAATAACATATTCTATCTTAACAAGGGTTTTTAGTAAAGTCCTTTTGAAAACTACCTCTCACACTTAAATTCATTAAAAAATGTTTACTAGTGCATTAAATGTGTGTCATAGGGAACATAATACATGCACTTGTGTTAAAAATATATAGCAACTTGATTCACAGAGGTATATAGACAATATAATATGATTTACAACATTACTTAAGTGCTATGTACAATCTAGAGTAAGTTGTACAAGCCATTATTATATTTAAGTGTCAATTAATTTCATGTATATTTCAAGTAATTTAAAAGTGTCAATTAAGTTTTATTTGACACATATCTCATCCCAGTCAATGTATTTAGCTCATCACTCAAATAATCTGTACCATATTTGAAAAACGTTAAAACTATGACTTTTATGATTCATGTGCATGCTATTATTGTTCAACTTTACCATGGTAACAGTGATTCAGCTAGCGCTCGTCACTTTCGTCATTGACGATTGATATTCGAAAGTGACGAGTAATTCCCGTACCCAATTCGCCACTTGAATTTTCAAAAAATCATAAAAAATGTTTGTAAAAATCCATTTTTCTTCTTCATTTGCTGATTAAAACTAATTAGTTGTCACTACAATGACAATTTTATGACATGTCACAAGCCAATCAACGGATTATAGAATTTTTGTTTTGATTGTGTAATCTTTGATTTCACCTGGCTTGATTTACCTGGTTAAAGATAATGATCCCGACAAAGAATTCAATCAACGATAATGATCCTTTTTTTTTTTATATAGTTATGACATATACATTGTAGTGTACTCAAAATGCCACAGTGTATTGAAAGTGGACATATTTTCATGTAATCGTCATTCATTGCACGATTCGTCACAATGTCCGGAATTTCATTTCATTTCAAACATTAACGAACTATTGTTGCCACGTTTCATTTATGAAAAGGTCAATACATGTATCATGTTTATTGAAATCTTTCGTATCCATTAAGTATTTTGAAAGTGATTCTCTCCAAAAGTTATAAATTGTGATTAAAGAAACTTTAAAATAAAAATGACACCATCAAAAATGCAGTATGCATCCACCGAAGCTTCTTTGATTTCTACTTTTAAGCAAACGAACTTAATTTATTTATTCCCATTTCTGTGACATGAAATCTTAGTTCTCATATTTAATATGTTCATTTACATGCAACGGTTGGTCATTCAATTCGTTGAAATGCACTGTACGAAGACCCATCAGATTTTTTATCGATCTGCATCCGGGTAACAATTGCGTTCTATTTATAGAACTATTTACAAACAGACACGTGTCTGCAATAAAAAAAAAAATAACTACAGTACAGTACATTTTTATTCCAGTTGTTGCAATTTGATTATGAGGTTTGAGAAATAATAATTTATTTTACAAATTTCTCCAGTTTTTGACGTTTGTTTATATATATTTTATTACAAGTTGGACCATTGGGCAAATTGGCAGAGGCATATTTTTTTCTGCTGAAGGCCACAAATATGAGTTATTACACAGTAACATTTCAAAAAGTGTGGGGGAGGGGGTTATTACAATTTGTGTGGTAGTATTAGACAAAGCACAGTAAGATTTAAAAAAAAAGGGGGGTTATTACAACTTGTGTGGTATTAGATCAAAAGTAAATTATTATAAGATTAAGCTCATTATATTCTTGTCTATTCATATTTAGAAAAAAAAATTCTCCTCCGCAAAAGTGACTAATGGTCTCAAAATCCTGGCTGAAACCCTGTGGTAACATAGTATTTTGTTATGCTGCATTACAATTTTGCACAGTAATCACAAGAAAGGCAAGGACATCTAATTGTTGACATCAATTTACATAATATATGTTAAAATTACTAAATAATTTCAATCAACGGAACACAAAATATTATTCTGTGGACGGTGGACGGTATGTTAACAATTACCTGGAATCTGCCTTAAGAAGAAAGTTGTGACATTGTCAACATTTTTGTTTAAATATGACCAGATGTTTCATTCACATCATTTTTAGTGGATCTAATATAAGAACATGCATGATGTTAGAAGTTCTGTCCAAACTTTTGAACATATACCTTTTGAACCAAAATAAGGAAAATACAATAGCTATAAATTTCCTATCAATTAACATTCGTAAGTGAACAACTGAGACATTCAAAAGAAATAATTTTCAGAATCTGAAATACAATGCAAGATTTTTTGGTTTAATATAAGAGATTTGTCTTTTTCCTTTTCTTCCCCTCAAAGAATTCAATGCCATAGTTTGATTTATAGATATCCAAGAGAAAAACAGGTGAAACGTAAATAAACTTAAGACATGCAAGTGATTTTTCATAGTAAAGGTAAAACGTTGTAGTGAATCAGATTTGGTAAAAATCAGTTGTGCCCCATATATCAAACAAAAAAACCCATTTTTTTTGCTAAAACAAATATAGACAAGCAGCAAGTTACTTCCCTTATAAACAAAGTATAAACTGGCTTGCTATATAGCACATGAGAAAGTGTCAACACAAAAATCACATGTATTTAATTATTATTATTATTACTAGATAGAAACCAAACCATCTCCTAGTTCCTGTAATATCTTGACAAGAATGCCTAAATCCTATTCTTAACCCATAAAAATTGCAGAAAAGGCTATCCTGGAAACATTTTGTAAAATCACTGTTTGTCATTTGTGTAATACAATCTCACACATATATATATATATATATATATTCTGTCCAATTTAAAAATCAAATTCCTTCCCTATTTCAATTTTTTCTTAAAAGAGAGTGAACAGTTAAAAATGTGATTTGAAATGTTGTTTCAAGTAGTGATATAGAGAAACAGTTTGTCTTAAGATAGAAGTTATGTAAATATTTTACTTACTTAAATGATGGGGAGGCAAATGGTTTTAAACTATATAATAACAATGTTAAAATTACATTAGAAAAATAAAATACACACAAGATTAGGATACATCTTCTACTAGGAAATGAAGATATTGAAATCATTTTATTAAAACATATCATTCTTGCTTCCTACAAATACAACACCTGGTGTTACAATCAAATGAGATTAATCTTGACTAAAACACACAATTTCTGCCGATGCTATATACTGTAAATTCAAAAATTAATGCAAGCATAAAAATGTATTAATGCAAATCTTTGAAAATGTGAGGTTTAAAAATTAATACGATTGTCATCCTTGTTGAAAAAAAAATTATGAAACGACATTTACGGTAAAACGTAAATTAATTTCAAAACCTCTTCATGTTTTTTCTTGACCATTTTCATGCGCAAATACATGTAGAAATGTGAGGTATAAATAATGTGATCTTGATCCCTTTGTAGAGGAGGTTTGGTCCAATAAAACTAGCTTAACCCTGCCACTTTTTATTGAAGTGCCTGTACCAAGCCAGGAAAGTGAGCGGACATGCATGTGTGTGTTAGAGGTATTGATTTTGTCTCTTTCTACGATTTTTCCATTAGATATTTGAACTGTTCTGACATTGTGGTATTTTTCTATTAGATATTTGAACTGTTCTGACATTGTGGTATTTTTCTATTAGATATTTGAACTGTTCTGACATTGTGGTATTTTTCTATTAGATATTTGAACTGTTCTGACATTGTGGTATTTTTCTATTAGAT
>MJUT01041547.1:667385-697560 GCA_002080005.1 Gigantidas platifrons
ATTAGATATTTGAACTGTTCTGACATTGTGGTATTTTTCTATTAGATATTTGAACTGTTCTGACATTGTGGTATCTTTCTATTAGATATTTGAACTGTTCTAACATTGTGATATTTTTTTGTTTTTCATTTTATCACATTAATAAAAAAAAATATCACATTAATTTGTGAATTTACAGTTTTTTAATTATATATTAAGAGGAAATGACCATTTGCTATGTTATTACTGCAATAAACAACATAACAATGTTGTAATACCTAATATCAGTGACCAACACAACATCACAATACTACACACCAGATATATTAGTGAATAATTTACCTGACTTTAGGAGAATCAGATCCATCGTTTTTTTGTGGTACTCTGGTTGGAGGACCAGTTCTTTCTCGTTGTCGTCTGTCTAAACTATTTGTTGTTACTGGCTCTTGAACCTGGTACGAGGAATTAAAATCAGTCATGTTAAAATGTAACCTTATGTCAAATTGTACACATAATCAAAAAATTGCCTGGAAATAAAATGGTCTTCTACATAATCCAAAGCAACTTGATCAAGAAATAAAAATAATTATTATAATAAAGTGCTTAAAGAAGAATTTTTCATTTGAAAGTCCCCATGTAGCTTTCTGTTATCCAATATTAGTGAAATTCTACCGTCTATAAAAAAAAATAGAGAAAGTTGATCTGGTGATCACAGATACCCCCATATTCCAAAACTAAAAAGTACCTATTTTTTAAGAGAAAAAGGGCCATAACTCAGGAACGGTAAATGTGAAATACATCGTAATCGAAATTAACCTGTATTTAATGGTCCACAGCATTGTGTTAAAGTTTGAAAAGATTTGGTTGAGCCATACTTTAAATATCATCCGGAAACCTAAAAAGTCCCTAATTTCTAAGAGAAAAAGGGCCATAACTCATGAACGGTAAATGTGAAATACACCGTAATCAAACTTAACCTGTATTTTTTTTATTATTATTTTTTTTTTCATAATATTTTTTATTGAAATCTGTACATTTTTGTTAGTTAAAAAACATCGAATACCGGTACCTTATCCCGGCCTCGTTAACGTTAGTATAAACTATTTCATATATAGTTATTAGTATTTGTTATTAAGTACATATATAAGATAATAAAAATTTTAAGCATGATACATACATTGTATGACAGACAGTTCCCTTGAATATTTATGATCAAATAATAGATGATCATATTATATTAATCAATATAGTTTCTAACAAAAATACAGATTTTCAATTATACATTTTTTTTGGGTTAAATCTGATAATAATATTATTTTTTAAGTATTTTTTGATATAAGAAAAAAAAGTATACTTTTGGTTAACTACTTCGTTAGAACCAAGAAAATAATAGAAAAAAAAACAATAAAGATAAATAAATAATTGTAAAAAAAGAAAGAAAAAAAAATTAATGTAGTGTACTACAATGTAATAATAATTGGGGAAAAAAAGAAAAAAAACTAAGAAAACTGATCAAATTGAGGGGAAAAAAACAGAAAACATACATGGGTCGGAACAGGCATTAGTTTCGTTTTGGAAGGAATAAAAAAAATATATAATATTTTATATATCTTATAGAGTTATAATTGTGCAAGTTAAGCAATACTTTTTTGAAGTGCAACATATGTTCTTTCATTAATAAAAAAGAAGAAGAAAGAGCATAAAGCACTATGCATGGTCCCTATTTTGTAATAAAGTACTCCAACAGTTCCATGAATTGTTGAAAACTTCTAGGTTTTCTTGTTTAATGGCCATTATTCATTCTGTACTATAAAGCTCTTGGAGTATATATATAAGGGCTGTTAAAGCAAGGTTTTTTGAAAGACATCTACATGTGTATATATAGTATTTAATTGCTAGTAAAATTTTGTTGCTGATCAGTGAGTTTTTTTCCTTGTGGTAACCCAAAATGAATGTCTTTTTGTTATAGTTTAAAAGTAAAATTACCATTTTTAAGTATCCAATTATCTAATGCTTCCAGTAGAATCTGGACATTTTCACATTCCCACAACAAATGTATCATATTTTCATTTTCTTTTTTACAAAAACTACATAGTGGATCTTGTTTTATTTTGATCTTAAATAGAAAGGTGTTTGTAGTCAATCTGAAATGGTTAATTCTGTATTGTAACCACTGAAATTTACAATTTTTTGTAGTTTTGAAAGGAAGTTTATAAATTTGTTTAATTTCATTCTCTGTCAATTCAAACATTGTCATTAATTTTTGTTTACTAGTAGGTTGAAAATGGTTCTTACTCAGTATTGCATACATATCTCTGGTTCCCTTTTTACTTTTAAAAAAAATTTCTATATTCTATGGGTACTCAATTTTTGACACATTCTCTCTATCAAATTTTTCGGAGTATTTTTTTAAGCAAGAGATGAAGCCATGGTATTTCAAAAAGTTTGTATTAATATTATACTTCCTTTCAAATTCCTCAAAAGAATAAAATTCTCCATTTTCTTTAACCAAATCATTTACTATCCTGACACCCTTTCTATACCAGTCTTTGTAGAAAAAGCATGTATGATTAATCTTGAGCTTATTATTATACCAAATAGAGTTGTGTAAAAAGCTTCCCCAAGAGTCATCTGTGGTAGTTTTACTTAAAATATATTGCCATGCATGTAGAACATCTTTCCAGAATTCATTTTTACAATTTTCAATAGAAATTTCTATATATTTATCACCTGCAGTAGTTAATAATTCAAAATCTATATGATTGGACTCTATATTGTGCTTAATTTTTTCACTATGAATAGCTCTACGAATCCAGGTTGATTTCAATGAGTTAATAAAAGCAGTGAGGTTGATAATTTTTAGGCCACCATTTGTATACTCTTTGACTAGCACCTGTATTTTATGGTACACAGCAATGTGTTAAAGTTTGAAAAGATTTGGTTGAGCGGTACTTTAATTATTATCCGGAAACCTAAAAAGTCCCTATTTTCTAAGAGAAAAAGGGACATAACTCAGGAACGGTAAATGTGAAATACACAGTAATCTAACTTAATCTGTATTTAATGGTCCACAGCATTGTGTTAATGTTTGAAAAGATTTGGTTGAGCCATACTTTAAATATCATCCAGAAACCTAAAAAGTCCCTATTTTCTAAGAGAAAAAGGGCCATAACTCATGAACGGTAAATGTGAAATAAGCCGTAATCAAACTTTACCTGTATTTTATGGTACACAGCAATGTGTGAAAGATTTGGTTGAGCGGTACTTTAATTATTATCCGGAAACCAAAAGTGCAACGGACGGACGGACACGAGGATCCTTATATACCCCCCGACTCTCGTCGAGCGGGGGTATAAAAACCCACATGATTTGTAGAACAGATATCGTTTAACTTAAGTTTGTCGGTGACTTGTGACAGGTCAGTGGTTTTCTCTGGGTCCTCTGGTTTCCTTCACCAATAAAACTGACTGCCATGATATAACTGAAATATTGTTGAAAGTGGCATTAAACACTATAAACCCTAATCCAAACTTAAACCATTTAACCTCATTTTACCAGATTCAAATAACTAAATATTTGAGTTAATATCCTTGGTAAATCAAAATAAAAGCTACTACACACAACCCAAATCTTTTCTTCGTGATATCCAATGATACGATTTATCAGACAGAGTTCAAGATATATGAGATTAGACTGTATATTATGAGGCCATGAACTCATTGTTTTTGTGGGGCCCGGGTGGCTCAATGAGTTAGGTCGTGCCCGGTTTTGTAAATTACAAAAAAGGGTGCACTTGACTTGCAGCCGCAAGTGATACATTTTTCCAGTTGCTTGCCCATGGTCGGTGGTTCTCTCCGGGTACTCCGGCTTCCTCCACCACTAAAACTGGTCGCTATGATATAGCTGAAATATTGTTGAAAGTGGCGTTAAAACACCAAAAATCAAAAATCATTGTTTTTGTTCCATTTGATTGTTCAATGACGTGGATTGTTAACAGAAAATATATAATTGCCATCCATAATATACTAAGTTTGTGAACATATCTTAGTTGAACTTGAAGATTGTACACAAAATTAATTATATAAATGTGTTTAAGAAATATTAATTTCAAGTAGCGAAAAAAAATTCCACAATACTTAATTTACCTGCATCAGGGTTGGGTTCAATTACTTTAAAAAATAATTAAATACTTTCAATTACATTGCAATATTTTTCAATTACATTACATTGCAATTACAGTGGTTTTTAAAAAGTATTTGATTTTTTTCAAATACTTTTAAAAAGTAATTAAGTACATCGCAATTATATTTTAATTCACAACAAGAAATATGTGCATCACAAAATACGCCCGTCCATATATAAATTATCAAACGGTATAATGGTAATGACCCAAAATAAATAGGGTTCTTCCCCTTCCACAGGGGAATCATGTGGCCAAGTTTGGTAAGGATCCAATATACAGAACTAAAGCTATCGTGCGGAAACGATCCTGTTATCAAAAATTCTATTCATAGTAATGGTGACCTTGACCTTTGATCTAATGACCCCAAAATAAATAGGGTTCTTCCCCTTCCACAGGGAAATCATGTAGCCATGTTTAGTAAAGATCCAATATACAGAACTAAAGTTATCGTGTGGAAACGATCCTGTTGTCAAAAATTATATTAATAGTAACGGTGACCCTGACCTTTGACATAATGACCCCAAAATAAATAGGGTTCTTCCCCTTTCACAGGGGAATCATGTGGCCAAGTTTGGTAAAGGTCCAATATATAGAACTAAAGTTATGCGGAAACGATCCTACTGTCAAAAATTATATTTATAGTAATGGTGACCTTGACCTTTGACCTAATGATCCCAAAATAAATAGGGTTCTTCCCCTTCCACAGAGGAATCATGTGGCCAAGTTTGCTAAAGATCCAATATACAGAACTAAAGTTATCATGTGGAAACGACCCTGTTGTCAAAAATTCTATTTATAGTAGCGGTGACCTTGACCTTTGACCTAATGAGCCCAAAATAAATAGGGTTCTTCCCCTTCCACAGGGAAATCATGTGGCCAAATTTGTTAAAGATCCAATGTACAGAATTAAAGTTATCATGCGGAAACGACCCTGTTGTCAAAAATTCTATTCATAGTAACGGTGACCTTGAACTTTGACCTAATGACCCCAAAATAAATAGGGTTCTTCCCCTTCCACAGGGGAATCATGTGGCTAGGTTTGGTAAAGATCCAAGTTACAGAAATAAAATTATCGTGCGGAAACGGCCCTGTTGTCAAAAATTCTATTTATAGTAACGGTGACCTTGACCTTTGACCTAACGATCCCAAAATGAATAGGGTTCTTCCCCTTCCACAGGGAAATCATGTGGCCACGTTTGGTAAAGATCCAATATACAGAACTAAAGTTATCGTGCGGAAACGATCCTGTTGTCAAAAATTCTATTTATAGTAATGGTGACCTTGACCTTTGACCTAATGACCCCGAAATAAATAGGGTTCTTCCCCTTCCACAGGGAAATCATGTGGCCAAGTTTGGTAAAGATCCAATATACAGAACTTAAGTTATCGTGCCAAAACGATCCTGTTGTCAAAAAATATATTTATAGTAACGGTGACCTTGACCTTTGACCTAATGATCCCAAAATATATAGGGTTCTTCCCCTTCCACAGAGGAATCATGTGGCCAAGTTTGGTAAAGATCCAATATAAAGAACTAAAGTTATCATGTGGAAACGACCCTGTTGTCAACAATTCTATTGATAGTAGCCGTGACCTTGACCTTTGGCCTAATGACCCCAAAATAAATAGGGTTCTTCCCCTTCCACAGGGAAATCATGTGGCCAAATTTGTTAAAGATCCAATATACAGAACTAAAGTTATCATGCGGAAATGACCCTGTTGTCAAAAATTATATTTATAGTAACGGTGACCTTGACCTTTGACCTAATGACCCCAAAATAAATAGGGTTCTTCCCCTTCCACAGGAGAATCATATGGCCAAGTTTGGTAAAGATCCAAGATACAGAACTAAAGTTATCGTGCGGAAACGACCCTGTTGTCAAAAATTATATTTATAGTAATGGCGACCTTGACCTTTGACCTAATGACCCCAAAATAAATAGGGTTCTTCCCCTTCCACAGGGGAATCATGTGGCCAAGTTTGGGAAAGATCCAATATACAGAACTAAAGTTATTGTGCGGAAACCTGTGTGGACGCCCGCCATACCCAATCAGATAATATGGCCTGTCTCGAGACGGGCGTATAAAAATCTGAAAATTCACGAAAACACATTGGAATGCACACATAAAGCAAAGACAATTTGTCAAATGATATTGTTGCAGGTTAATAAGTTCTGTTTTCTAATGTATGAGCAGAATATTTATTCTTAAGAGTCAATAAGAGAAGCAGCATTTGTTTACATCATCATTAATGTCTCAAAGGTTTTATGTATTAAGACTTGAACACTTTTAATACTTACATGTATTGCAATTAGCACTGAACTGTTCACAGGATGGTGTGATTAACTAAAATCCATCACCATACACCTGAGGCATGGGATTAGTCTTTTGTCTAGATAGCTTGATCATTCAATAATGATCTTGATTAAATAAACAATGTTAAAAGATGGGTTTAAGTGTTATAGAAATTAAGTATATTGTCAGGGATGATTAATACAATCTAATTTAACAGTAAAATTGGTGTTGACCATTCTTATATACATGTAGCCTATATGCAATAAGCATGATATTGATAAGCATGTATTTTCTGAATTCAATTTATTGTTTTTCATATTATCAAAAATTGTATAATTTGTTTTACACCAATTTATCATTTTTATTTATTTTGACAATGAAGCAAAAATTTACTTTAGAGATAAATATTACTTCAGTTTTCAGGTAAATAAATTGAAGCTTTTCAAGCATATAGTGTATGTAATTGAAATGTATTTAAAATGTAATTGCAATTACACCAGTTTTTCAAAATGTATTTAAATACATTCAATTACATGTAGTTGAAATTAATCTCAATTAAAATTACTTTCAATTACTTCCAAAAAAGTAATTCATTGCAATCAATGTTATTTTCAAAAAGCTGGTGAGTGAGTGAGCAACTGTTGTTTAATGACAAGTTGGGTGATACTTTAATCAAGAGTAAAATGTTCATATTATCATTATAAAGTGTTAAAATATTGACATTCAATATTAGTGTTATCAACAGTAAAACTGATTTCAAAAATGTCATGTGTCTCTTTCATAAAAAAGTTGGGTGACCTGTCCACCACTGACGTTTATACAACAAGAAAGTTGATGTAAGATCTCAACACAATAGGGCTCATGATGTGTTTTGAAGGAAAATAAAACAGGAGGTGCACATCAGTAGGTTAGGAGGGGTAATATGATAAAATTTGGTTAAAGCCCATCATCAGGACCACACTGACTTTTTCTTGGGGTAGATTGAATTATTAGATTGTGTTTGAAAAATAGATTTATTTAATTTAAACATTAACACAGTATAATCAAAATAAAAACAACAAAAGAAAAATAACAAACAGTAGTCCACACCAATTTTTAAAAATTACTAATTTTTTGTTCTCGGGTAATCAAAATAAAATTTGGGCTTGTAAATTTTCATGGTTTACTGGCCCAGTTGGATTGTAGTCTGAAAAGCTGTAAAGACTGATGTACAACATGGACAATGTTACAAGACGGTGGACATTGATCCATATATCAGCTTTGCTATGTAGGTGGCACAAAAACATTACTTTAATATTCTTAATACCTTTTCTGGAGGAGGCGGAGCTTGGCTTTGACTTGATGATGATGAATCAACATCATTTTTTTTTCTGTTTAATTTTTTCTGAAGTTCTGACATAAAATCCCCTCCACCTCCACCTCCGCTAGAGGTACTACCACTGGATGCTCTACTACCAGCATCAGCTGATGGAGGTTCCTATCAAAAGATATTGATAAATTTATTTAGAAATAAGCCTAAAAAAATAATACTCTGAAATAATGAGTGAGTGAGTGATTGTTGTTAAGTGCCAACTCAGCAATTTTTTCAGCTATATCATGGCAAGTACAAATTAATTTTCAATAAAATCTGCTTTGTACTAGACCAACACTCTTAGTTGGATTTTATAGTGTTAGCTCACTGAAACAACAGTCTGTGGATAGACATGTAGCCCCAATCCTGATTCTGAGCCAACAAGTCTTTGTTCTTTCTCCTTAATGCTGCATGCTTAGTGGTGAAGCAACAAAAACCAATTTTATAGTCTTTGGTTTGACCTAATTGGGACTCAAACACATGATCTACTGCACTCGAGGCGAGCATGCTTAACCATTACATCACTGATGTGGTTCAGAAAAAAATATTTTGTTTACCTTACATTAAAATCTTTACAATCAAAGTCATCAAACTTTACAATGTAACTTTAAGCAAATCAGTGAGTGTATTTTGTATTGACAAAAATTCTCTTAGTTTAGATTAAAAAAAATGACTCAAATTATAAATATTTAAGAAGTGAACGATGAGGAAGAACATTTGGATTATATGCTTTACCTTTAAAATAGAGTTGTAAAGTTACATAACCAGCCGACACTCCTTTTGGAAGGGCTGTACTTACAGTATTATCCACATGTTTCAAGGCTCCAGATTTCTTCGCCAAAGCTTCTGCTAATGATCCCATTCCACCTCCACCTCCTCCCGACTTTGATGGACTCGATCCTCCAACTGGCATAGGTGGTGCAGGGGGTGGAGGTGCTCCCATTGCTGGAGGAGGGGGAGCAGGTGGTGCAGGAGGGGCAGCAGGTGCAGGGGGAGCAGCTGGTGCAGCAGCAGGTGCTGGTGGGGGCCCTGGTGGTGCAGGTGGAGGCCCAGGGGCTGGTGGTGGTTGTGTGACTGGCTGTTGCTGTTGAACTGGAGGAGTTGGTTGACTGTATTGTGGAGCTGAAATAGAAATGAAACTATTAACAATGGTACGTTATGAGCTGGAGTTGACATCTTGTTTGCAAGAACAATTTCATCCTCCACAAACAAATTTCCCCAATACACTCATAAATAAATTTAATACAGAAATATAGCCAATCAAGACCAGATTACAGTAAATCTAGATCATAGAAGCATAAAATGTAACCAATGAAGAATAGGATTACAATAAATCTAGATCATAGAAGTCTAAAATGCAACCAATAAAGACCAGGATTACAGTAAATCTAGATTATAAGTCTAAAATGCAACCAATCAAGACTAGGTTTACAGTAAATCTAGATCATAGAAGTCTAAAATGTAACCAATCAAGACCAGGAATGATTACAGTAAATCTAGATCATAGAAGCCTAAAATGTAACCAATCAAGACTAGATTTACAGGAAATGTAGATCATAGAAGTCTAAAATGTAACCAATCAAGACCATGATTACAGTAAATCTAGATCATAGAAGCCTAAAATGTAACCAATCAAGACTAGGTTTACAGTAAATCTAGATCATAGAAGCCTAAAATGTAACCAATAAAGACTAGATTTACAGGAAATGTAGATCATAGAAGTCTAAAATGTAACCAATAAAGACTAGATTTACAGGAAATGTAGATCATAGAAGTCTAAAATGTAACCAATCAAGACCAGGATTACAGTAAATCTAGATCATAGAAGTCTAAAATGTAACCAATCAAGACTAGGCTTACAGTAAATTTAGATCATAGAAGTCCACAATGTAACCAATGAAGACCAGGATTACAGAAAATCTAGATCATAGAAGTCTAAAATGTAACCAATCAAGACTAGGTTCATAGGAAATCTAGAACATAGAAGTCTAAAATGTAACCAATCAAGACCAGGATTACAGAAAATCTAGATCATAGAAGTCTAAAATGTAACCAATCAATATCAGGATTACAGTAAATCTAGATCATAGAAGTATAAAATGTAGCCAATCAATACTAGGTTTACAGGAAATCTAGATCATAAAAGTCTAAAATGTAACCAATCAAGACCAGGATTACAGTAAATCTAGATCGTAGAAGTCTAAAATGTAACCAATCAAGACTAGGCTTACAGTAAATTTAGATCATAGAAGTCCACAATGTAACCAATGAAGACCAGGATTACAGAAAATCTAGATCATAGAAGTCTAAAATGTAACCAATCAAGACTAGGTTCATAGGAAATCTAGAACATAGAAGTCTAAAATGTAACCAATCAAGACTAGGCTTAGAGTAAATCTAGATCATAGAAACTTAAAATGTAACCAATCAAGACTAGGATAGTAGTAAATCTAGATCACAGAAGCCTAAAATGTAACCAATCAAGACTAGGTTTACAGTAAATTTAGATCATAGAAGCCTAAACTGTAACCAACCAAGACTAGGTTTACAGTAAATTTAGATCATAGAAGCCTAAATGTAACCAATCAAGACTAGGTTTACAGTAAATCTAGATCATAGAAGTCTAAAATATAACCAATCAAGACTAGGTTTACAGTAAATCTAGATCATAGAACTCTAAAATATAACCAATCAAGACTAGGCTTACAGTAAATCTAGATCATAGAAGCCTAAAATGTAACAAATCAAGACTAGATTTACAGCAAATCTAGATCATAGAAGTCTAAAATGTAACCAATGAAGACTAGGTTT
Source organism: Gigantidas platifrons (assembly GCA_002080005.1). NCBI lineage: Eukaryota > Metazoa > Mollusca > Bivalvia > Mytilida > Modiolidae > Gigantidas > Gigantidas platifrons. The sequence goes on from MJUT01041547.1 coordinate 678,005, forward strand.
ACAGTAAATCTAGATCACAGAAGTCTAAAATGTAACCAATCAAGACTAGGCTTACAGTAAATCTAGATCATAGAAGTCTAAAATGTAACCAATCAAGACTGTACTATATTTAAATTTGGAAACTAAAAATAAATTCAAGGAAGACCAGGTTGACTGTAAATATAGACAGAAGTCTAACATGTACTCAGTCAAAACAAGGTTTACAATTAATCTATAATGGAAGCTTAAAATATATCCAATCAAGACCAGGTTTACAGTAAATTTAAACAGAAGTTTATTCTTAAATCAGGTTTGCAGAAAATATAACTTTAGTGTGCACAACATATTTCTGGAATAACCTTCATCAAGTACGCTCAAAATATCCAATCAATAAGTGAATAACTATGCTTACAATAATTCTTCATTAATTCTTACACATGAGAAAAATAAACTTTTATTTCTCTTTTAAAAATGGATGCACATTTTCAGAATTCTGTATATGAATGAAAATGGGTGTAATTCAACTTCTAAACTACAATATTGTATGATAAAATCAAATAAAACTCTAGTATACAATATATATGTAATTAAACTTTGTGTAAAACAACTTTATGTTCAATTTATTTAATGAAAAGAAATGATCATTATAGACTTCTGGCCACAGTATTATGTTTGTAATATCTGTTACCATAGTAACCATGAAAACACATTCTATCTATTTCCCCGTTATCTAATCAAATGAATTGAAAAGAATGTAAATTAAGTGGTCTACTTGTTACATCTCCATAGAATAGTGTTAATTTAAAAGAAAATGTTAGGGTTATGGTGTTTAGTGACACTTTCAACAATATTTCAGCTATATCGTGGCTGTAAGTTTTATTTGTGAAGGAAACCCAAATACCTAGTGAAAACCATCGACAAGACGCAAGTCACTGACAAAACTTGACCACTTTAAAAGAAAAGATACTATTCTTCTAATGAGCTATAATCGGTAATTGAACATATTGAGCAGTACAGCTACAAGTTCCTAAATAAAACAGTAAAACAACAGATATACTGTAACCTAGACTTGAGATATATTTTAATATTATTTAAATCAAAATGACTTACCTCCCCCTGAATGATGTCTAACATGACCAGGATGATGTCTGTAATAAAGAAACAAAATATTATTGATAAAAATCACCTCTGTGTTATTCTGTTTATTTGACACAGGCTCACTGTCGTGGACATGAACATATGCAATAGGATTTATCTTACATGTACAATAAGTGCCTATCACCACAGGAGTTTGTTGGTGGCAAGGTGTACTGGATACAATTTTATGTCATAATGTTTGTCAGTAAGCTTGTGGCAGGTTTTTAAAATTTTCTCTGGGTACATGTACATTTTTGTATATCAGATTTATCCACCAATAAAACTAATTGCCGTGAGTAGCTTGAAACAGTAAAAAGTGATCTTTTGGTGACCTTTTTCTAGTCTGTTTCCCTGCGAGAGCAAACCCTATGAAACTTCCTTCTCTAAATTGAAAGGGGGTGTACAAGTGTAACTGTATTTGATCATGTAGCACATTCACCAATCTATCACAGCTGCCAATATTGTCTTTATAATAAATAAAATAAAAATGTTTTATTGACAAGAACTATGACCTTCATTCTAGTTTACTACTAACCGTTCTGGTTCAGCTGACATGACTGGTTGTTGTTGTGGTGGTGGTGGTGGCGGTGGTTGTGCTTGTTGTGGCTGCATTGCCAATTCTGAAACAAAACAACAACAAAAAAACATTTAAATTTATCAAGTACAACTTTCCAAGACATATCACATAACATTCTAAAAATAGCAGGAAAGATGCTTAAGCATATGGCATACGTAACATAATTGTCAATTTAGTGGTAGATTATAAAGCAACGAAATAATAAATGTTTTTTATTAGATCTTTTATATGGGGCCGTCATGGTCATGAACATGATCATATGGTAGTTGGATTTACAACTATTCATATTCATTTGTTTTATGGATGATTAGAGACTTATGTTCCACATGTAATTAGGAAATTTAATTAAGAAATAAATCATGGAAGCCATAATTTGTTGGTAGTTTTAACATGGACTGGTAGGATACTAGTATTTTATCCCCAGCAGCATTCTTCATAGCCAGTGAACATGATGAAGGATGTCCTATTAGAAAATATTTATATTAACAATAACTTTATTGTTTTCAAACTTATATAACATACATACAGTAAAACACACACATGTATTAATAATTTGCAAACAGAAAAAAATCATAAAAAAAATCTCAGAGTTTTGAGAAAGGAAAAAGAAAAGATTTATGACTCAGGTTGGCATTGCATAAATTTTCTTTCCTTTTATTTGTCAACACTTGCTGAAATCTTAGACATTGATTTGAAAATTAGGTGTTGAATTGTAAAATTATTTGGTCGACAATATAATAAACTGAAACAACACAAACAACTCCTGCCAAAGCTCAAAACCACACAAAAATACAACAAAGATACTGATGGAAATCTAGGTCCTGAGGAACAGGAATAAAGTGGCAGGGTATCATCTAATGGTAATTTAAAATATTTTATTTTTTCTCTGTCTTGTCTTCATTGATACTAATTTTAAAGACATGTATTACTTCGATTTGTGACTACCAGTAGTAATTCAAAAGACTTTTTCTCTTTGTCCTTTGATAACCGGTAGTAATTTTAAACATAAACCAGTCATTTATTAAATATTAAACATAGTTTTATTTCTAATGTGTCAAAAATCAATAACATTTTAAGAGGAAGTAATAGTATTTTTTATCACCTGCACAAAATGTACATCAATGATATTATCAGATTTAAAAAAAAAATATCACGAAAGTCACAGGTTTAATCACCAGGTTTAATCACGGAAGAATTTATCATTTTAAATTTAGAATTTTTTTTCACATCCTTTTTAAAAGCTTTACTAGATAAAAATCAATTTCTGTAAAGTAACAAACACCAGTAATGACAAATTTATGAGTTCAATAACAATTTAATCTTTGATGTTCAATTATTTATAATTGTTCATTCAAACGGTTTCCTTAGCAATTCTTGGTGACCAGATTTTAAATCCAATTTCTTGTGTAAATACCAGTTTTAATTGATCAGTTGTATGAATAAGAAGTTAGCTATGTTGAAGGAGAACTATTAGCGAATATGTGTGATAATTATACCTAACATAATATTTTACTAAGTTATAAGACTATTTGGATGTTTTAACCAATTTTCAGGAAAATTTGCTGATGAAGGAAACAGCCCGGTGAACAACCCAAACATATATAATGTAGAGGGAGACAATAGGTTGTTGCCCGGTCTACAACAAATTGTCACCCGGTCTACAACCTTTGACAACCAGAAGAGTATTTTTCAGTCCGACTCCATAATTATATTTTCTATACTGCAAAATTATTTTGTTGTCTACTACAAAACATTGCAGTTCTTAAACATTTTAGAGTAGTTTCAGTATAATAAAACTGTTATTGCCTTCATATGAGGTGAACATCAAAATGTCAACCCTCGTGAAGTATTTAACCCTCTGGCTAAAGCCCTCAGGTTGACAACTTTTGATGTTCACCTCATATGAAGGCAATAATTATATATTGTTGTATTAACATCCAGTAAGTAGTATTTAAGACATTAATAAGCTGACAAACAATAAATCATTATCAAAGAGTAATGTATGCTCCTCTATCTAAGGTTATAGGTGATGTAGTAGGTTCATAACAATCCCCATTAACTGTGTTAGAGGAGATCTCCTTTAGATCAGTTGGTAGAGCATTGGCTTACAATGTGAGAGGTCGCGGGATTGAAACCCATTGGGAACGTTGCATATGTTGGAGACATAAATATGCTCTACTATTACAAAAGCATAAAAGAAGTAGCTTGGGATAAAAAGATTTATGGGTAAAAAAGATAACCACTGGTAAATGAGAATGTAAGGCCAAGGGAAGAATACCTCTGTTTCAACTATTATTTTTGTAAGCAAACTTTTTTTCTACCTATGTTATAGTGGTAACACAAGGATCTGACTTTTAACAGTGGTTGTCCAAAAAAGACAATAAAAACTTTAGTGTAGTCTCTAAAAATAGGATCTGTAGAGATAGCAGAAACGTGTAGGTATTATTTGTTTGGCCTAATGGAAAGATCCTATTTATTATTGTCTCATGGCCAGGGTTCCAACACTAGCTTATAAATATTGTTCTATTCTATTCATGCACTGTATTATAAATGTCTCATTTGTGTAAACATGCTGAATTGTATTTTTTTATAGTGCTGTAGATACATTGCAGGTAACACAATCTATAAGACCTTATTTTACTTTAAAACAATCATTGCTATCTTTAAGTTATGTGTTATGAATGCCTAGAGAGGAGAGAACACAAGTACATGTACAGACAACCACTTGGTTAAAAGTATTTCAGAAACCATCAAAATCAGACTTGAATTGACTTCAGGATAATTGTTTTATATGAAGTATATAAAAGAAATTGAAAGTTTCTAAATACTTTTGACCATTGATTTTTACAAATTTCAAGTCTATCGTTTGCATGTTAACTACTACACAAAAGCTATACACGCCACAGGTGGTGACAATTAGAAATAGGGTACTACATTTGTACAATTATTTAGATAATAATACTCTATAACACATACTTAATGGTTAAGCAATTGTCTGGAAAAATATCTTTATTTATCCTGTAATATCCTGCACTGGATCTATTTGAGCAGTCAATTAACATTGACTGGATAATTTTTTGTGATATACGGCCATTGACCAAGATATAACTTTTCTGGTACCTGATAAATTTAGAGCAACAGTAAGAAATGGTAACAGTATAAGTGCAGAAGTCACAGAGGACATTATTGAAAAGTATTAGAACTATGCTCGTTTCTGCTTTTCTCAGATAACTTGATAGTTGTTTTGGACTTTTTGACATTGCAGGGTAAACACAATATACATAATTTATATTTTTGGTAAATATAAAAAAATTTGCACTCGCTGAGAAACAGGCCAGAATAGATCAATTTTCTTTCTGTTTCTAAAGCTTACAGTACAAATAATTTTATTTTATCAGGGGTTGAAAATTCCTCAAGTCCAACGCCCGGGACTAGAAAATTGAAACTTCGGGCTTGCCGTTTTTCCATGGAAAAAGCCCGTCGGGCATGCCTTTAAAAAAATTAAAAACTCCACTTTTTTCTAAACGTCTTGTTTTCAATTCAAATCACATGCAAGTTTTTGTCAATCGTCTCCTTTCACTGTAAATAAGTACTAAAAAGCTATTTTAAGAACGGTAATACACATCCTGGATGGATCGATATTCCTCATGAATATTAATGAGTTCCGAATCACCTATACGCTTCCCACATAGGTCTATGTAAAGTCAAGCGTCGGAATAACATTGATCAATCGTATGTTTATGTTGACAACCTTTGAGAAAAATGTTGTTGCTTAATTTTAATTTTACAGTCAAAAAAGCGGAAAAACAGAAAGCGGATGACGAGCCAACTGATCCTGAAACTCCCAGTAATAAAGATCTTAAGTATGATAGGGAGAAACGAATGAGAACATTTCAAAACTCATGGATAGATAAATTTTCTTGGATCGTCTTTGACGAGAATGCTCAGGAAATGTACTGCAAGTACTGTAGAAAATTTCCACACTTGTCAGATAGGAACGATGCCCTTACTCGGGGAACTAAAAATGTACGCATTGATGGACTTAAGTTACATGATAAACACCAGGAGCACTTGTTATGTGTCAAGCAGCATTGGTTTAAGGAACTTGATGATCCCCAGGCAGCTGCCGGTCCTTCACAGGCCTTTGCTAACTTTATCCTGGCTACAAATTGGGACTTGGCAAATCACTGACCGGGGCTTGGGTTAAAAAAGTTGAAAAAGCCCTTTTTTATATTTTACTAACAATGTATATATATTGTCTGTACATTGACCAAACGTGATAACCTTTTAACATTCAGGAAGGTATGTTATATGTATATTTGATATTAACAGTTCCTGTTTCCTGATTTAAAACACCAAAGGATATTAATACTTATACCTTCTCATACACAGTGTCAATTTAAAAAAAAATCCTTTTGATGGTATTAATTTTTCATATTATAATTTATCCACAAAAAAAATTGAAGGACAGCATCAAATATAATTTGATATGAATTACTGCTTTCTCTTTTAATAACTTGAGAAACATTTTAAATCACGGAAGGCGATTTTAACAATATCTATATTAAACAAGTTCAGTTCCATTTACTCTAATGATTTCACAGATAAACTAGAGGCTCAGTGGGCTGAGCCTGTGTCGCTCACCTGTCATTCTCTTTAGAGGAAACTTTATACAGAACATTCCATAGATGTTTCCTACCAAATTTCAATTAATTTGGCCAAATAGTTTTAGAGAAGATATTTTTTAATTGGCCAATCACAAGCACACTGTGTAAACGCTGTACTCGATGGAATGATATTTCGTGTTGCGGTGTACTGATATTTCGCTGTTGTTTATCTACTGACATGGGACCGTCAAAAGAAGTATCTTTTAGGTGAGGTTTTGTTATATTATACCCCGTAACAATTCAAACATTTATTAGGAAGTATTTAATATGTTTATATATGCTTTAAATTTCAAACTTAATTTATTATGAACATAGAAAATTAGGTAATTAGTAAACAGTGAATTAAAAATATTATTAAAATGTAAAGAAAATAATTAATTACAGGTTATTTCATAAATTTCTGAATTAAACACAAGCTAAATTTTACCCCTCCTTAATATTTTATCGTCTGAATTCATTGTAGTAGAGACATAGTTTTAAACGTTTGATTTATATTCACCATACAACGATGAACTGTACTTTTATCTTATGTTCATATATTTTGAGTGTACTGTTTCTTCGTGTATACAACGACAAAAACTGTACTGTTATTTCAGGCTTCTTTAACTTTATAACTATAATTTTTTACTAACCATCTGATTTTCTACTTTCCAGATAACAAATTGAAGAAGGTTCCTGGCCTTTCACAAAAGATAAAAATGATCGGTGCCTAAAAAGCATCCATTGTTTCATTCAACAATAACAAATCAACACAATGAAGATTCATTTTTATTCAAATAGTAAGAGGTCAATATTGAGAAACTTTGCAGGATATTTAAAGTTTTTATACAATATTAATCAGTAGTCCTCTACTGGATACAAGTGGCAAAATAATAACAAAATATTAACACAGAAAGCACCTCTTCCGGTTTTTAAAACAGTTATTTATTTCCTTCGGGTAAATAACTCTTACGAGGTGTATGCCACACCACAGGCACTAGACGTTTTGTCAATATGAATATAACATAAGCAACGGGCAGAAAATAGTGTCCAATATATATAATATATATATACAAGGCTTCCAATGCCAAATTCGGTCAAAATGTAAAAAAAGCGGTTTATTTTTTGCATGCCTTTTTCGTGTAATTCTCATAGATGTGAATTCATCTTCATGGAAAACTAACTTCGATGTGTATGTTAACCCGAGACGGACGAACGGACAGACCAGAACACTATATGCCCCCTACTTTCGTAGGCGGGACATAAAAAATAGTTCATCATGACGTTATATGTTGTGACTGCGAGATCCGTAAGGATAGTCAAGGTCGTTAAACACTCCCAAAACAAACACACAAAGCTGACCGCCATTTTGCAATATATGGAACGACAGACCAAGATAGTATACAGACTGAAGCGAAGCTGAGGCCCATATATTGTTTTTTTGAGTGATCTGGTTAGATCATTATTTGCAAACTTAGTACATAAAAACGACTAGCAGATTTAAAAACATTAGGCGATAGAAAAAGAACGGATATGGGGAAATGCCATAAATGCACCAGGATAAAACCAATTAATATTATAAAGACACAGGCCTGGGGAGACAGGAATATGTGGTTTGGAAGAAAAACATCCCATTTGAAACATTAAATAGCAGTACAAGTTTAACAGAAGTAAGAGTACAGTTTAATTTCTATTAACAGATACGCACGTGAAATATCAGTACACTAAGGAGTTTCCTAGTCTTAAATTTCGGGTTGCTCCATACATATAGCATAAAAATAGTGCTTTCTTATGTAACACAATATAAAATAAGGATATATTAAGAGATATTTCATTCAGAAATTCTATTTTGTAAGTTTTTATTTATGAGAAATATCATTTGTTACATACATTTTCAAGGTATCATTCCATTCACAACGGTATCATAGGGATTTACATGGAAATGTTTCTATAAAACTTATTTTGCACATTCATGATATACACAAAAATTATATATTAGCAAGTAAACAAAAATACTTACCAATCTGCATTCTCTGATACGTCGGCGTCAACATGTAAAACAACAGCGAAATATCAGTACACCGCAACACGAAATATCATTTCATCGAGTACAGCGTTTACACAGTGTGACAAGAAGTACCTATGGTGCCCATGGAAATGTTGTACAGGCTAAGAGGTTTCAGAGGAGAAGATTTTTTAGAAATTGACCAACAGAAAGAATGGCAGCCATGTACATTAACGGATCGGGACGAAATGAGCAATCTTTATAGAGGACCTTCCATGCTAGGCATGTACTAAATAATTCTTTCACAACCCTTTTGCTACTAGTCTAAATAAATATTTTCCACCATATTTACTTTATAAAACTTACGATTCATTGAATCGATTGCTGATTTCATGGCTTGAGCAAAACATTCGGCATCTTCTTTGTTTGCAAAATTTAAACCATAAACCTGTCTTTGATCTCTCCATTGGTGGAATGTTGCAGTAGCCTGGTTATACTTCAACGTCCTTGGTATAGAGCAATTTATAACTACCTGTAAACACAAAATGTTATTAAAGAGAAGAAAAATAATGTCATGTCAAATTACAAGAAAAGGTCCACTATAGTAAAAAAAAAATGCTTCAAGAATACTGACTAGTGATGGACGAATTACTAGTAGGTTCATGGTTGTATTATATGGTTAGCAGAAAGATAGAGTGTAGGTAAAGGTACATGTCTACTTATTTACATTAATGATACAAGTTCATTGGAAAAGTACAATTAACAGTTTCACAATAAAGGAGTATGCTGGGCATTGCATCAGTTTTATTGAAAAATACTTTGGTCCAGCAAAAGTGATGACTACACAGAATCTTTTCGAAAAGTGCAGAAAAGAATTTTATAAGGACTTTAGACCCAAAAAATGCCATTAAAATTATACTTAAAATAAAAAATATATTTGGGGGTTGGTGTCTTCCCATTAATATCTCAAACAGTAAGAGCTACAACAAATCTGTTGGAACACTCCATACAGGACTTTAATAATTTTGGGCATTGCCATTAGTCCATTTCTGACTCCCTTTGACCCCTTATATCTCAGAAACCATATGAGCTACGTCAAATCTATCTGAGACCACAAGAAGGAAATTTCAAAAGGAACCTTAAGGAAAATTGTTTTGTCAGTAACATTATAACCACATTGTTTCTTGAAAACAGTAAAGATCATATACATGTATCTGTTGGAATACTGCATTAAAAGAGGATTTATATAGGCTATTGCCTGCTATCCAATCCATTTCATTTAGTTATGAATAAAATATGTTTAAATTAATTAAAAGAGTTTCATTACGAACATAAAGAAAAAAAACCCATCCAAATTGATTGAAAAATACATGCTCCAGGTGCACATACAAAGAAACACAAACCCCCATTTTTTCATCTTAGGTCTCTTGTTCTCAAAGTGGGTCATTTAGAATCCCCCCCCCCCCCCAAATAAATCCCAACTTTTATTCTGTTTAGTTCAAACATATTTTATTTGAATAAAAGTTGCAAATGGGATTGGACACAAGTTATAACAACATTAGTGAAGTCCTTTCCCTGTGCCAATGACCACTGTGTTAGATTTTCAGTAAAATCAATAAACTAGAACAAAAGATTTTTTTATGGAAAGCCTTGTGTCTACAGAGGGACAATGATGACAACTACATACTGATCTATAATACAACCCAGGGGTTGAAAATTCCTCAAGTCCGATGCCCGGGACTAGAAAATTGAAACTTCGGGCTTGCCGTTTTTCCATGGAAAAAGCCCGTCGGGCATGCCTTTAAAAAAATTAAAAACTCCACTTTTTTCTAAACGTCTTGTTTTCAATTCAAATCACATGCAAGTTTTTGTCAATCGTCTCCTTTCACTGTAAATAAGTACTAAAAAGCTATTTTAAGAACGGTAATACACATCCTGGATGGATCGATATTCCTCATGAATATTAATGAGTTCCGAATCACCTATACGCTTCCCACATAGGTCTATGTAAAGTCAAGCGTTGGAATAACATTGATCAATCGTATGTTTATGTTGACAACTTTTGAGAAAAATGTCGTTGCTTAATTTTAATTTTACAGTCAAAAAAGCGGAAAAACGGAAAGCGGATGACGAGCCAACTGATCCTGAAACTCCCAGTAATAAAGATCTTAAGTATGATAGGGAGAAACGAACGAGAACATTTCAAAACTCATGGATAGATAAATTTCCTTGGATCGTCTTTGACGAGAATGCTCAGGAAATGTATTGCAAGTACTGTAGAAAATGTCCACACTTGTCAGATAGGAACGATGCCCTTACTCGGGGAACTAAAAATGTACGCATTGATGGACTTAAGTTACATGATAAACACCAGGAGCACTTGTTATGTGACAAGCATTGGTTTAAGGAACTTGATGATCCCCAGGCAGCTGCCGGCCCTTCACAGGCCTTTGCTAACTTTATCCTGGCTACAAATTGGGACTTGGCAAATCACTGAACGGGCTTGGGTTAAAAAAGTTGAAAAAGCCCTGGGCTTGGGCCTTCCCAAAATAATTTTCAACCTCTGCAACCGTACAATTTTGTGGGCACATCGATCCATGGAAAGTATTGAAAAGGTACAATAATCTGTGACAATGTCTGATTAGAATTTCAAAGTCATTCTACATGTATTTCTCATTACCTGTAATCCAATGAAAACTCCAGAATGTGCTAATATGCAAATTGTATTTTTATACATTGTGACGAAAGGGAAATGACAACTCTCACATGAATATCCTACTTAAAACAATGAAATAATATCCGCAAATCCACTTCATATTCTTAAATTAACTACAGTCTGTTGAAAAGTATAGGAAATATATACCATATTAAGCAGACAGTAAAGCTATGTTTAATATAAAGTACAAAACTCTTTAGAGGATCACTTGAATTGGTTATATGTGCAGATTTGCTTCAATCAAATTTGCAATTTCTGAAAAAAAGTTTTGCATTCAATATAAAAACCCCAAACTATGTCCTTTTTCTTTTGTGTGTATGTCTCATTTATCAATCATGAATGTTTGTATTGTTAATGATGCCTCATGTGGGCCCTATTAGGCAATAAAATGTATTCTTTTCTATTCTTGTCCCTATATGTATGTTAAACAATGCCTTTGCCCCTTTTCACCTGTGGCATTCATAATAATGATCTATAGGTGTAGGTCCATTCTAGTATGACCTATTACAATGTACCAACATCATCTATAGACGTTTTCAGAAATCGGTGATTACCTAGTTATCGTTCGTGGACACTAGGTGGCGTTACTATCGTCCGCCATTAAAAAAGTACAACAATCGGTTATTTACACTAGTTACGATTAATCAGTATTCATAATTGGATTAGATAAACACGCTTCAGTTGTTATTTTATGACTCTTCATGAAACTTTTTTTTTTCAGATAAAGAAATTCAGATGTTTTAATTTGATAAAACTTAAATTCTTTTTCATCTTCACTACAGATCCCTATAAAGAAATTGACCGACAAAAAGTTTTAATTTGTTTTACAATTTAACACAAAAAATAATAATAAAACAGAATTGAAAAATGCACCTTATGATGTCACATTCAAAGTTTAAGGGGAATTAGCTATGATTTTGACCAAATAAATTTATGTTTTGGAAATTGGTAAATAGCTTTAAAATGATGAAATAGAGGTAAATATTTCACATTAAACAGCTAATCGAACCACTTTCCGCCTTTTGAGAACGAAAATTACCATCGATTACTTATTTGTATTTTGTCGCTTATTAACTGCCAACTTGCATGGTTCGTTGTTCATACATGTAATTAACACTGACTAAAATTCACAAAATATAAGAAATAAGTGCATTTAATGACGATTCGACAAACTCCGTAAACAATGTTGATAATTAATAAGATGACGCCCATTTCTTGATCGATCTCAAAACACGAGCAGTTGCAGGCCTTTTCCCCGATGCGCATACATTTCATAACATTTATAAGTTACAGAAACACGTTTTATTAAGGCATCAATCATATCTGATAGTTTTTATGGGTAACAAAAATTTACGATTTGGCAGAGAATGCCCCTTTAAGTTCTTTCTTATCAGTTAGGCACACTTTTTATCATTATTATTTCACTTTAAGACTTATAAACATAGATACAAAATGCAACTATTTTGCGTTTTCGATTTTCAAGCCATCTTCCAATTTATTTGTACTTAAAAAAAATATATAATTTTTTCTTATAAATGTGTATAAATATCTTCTATAAATTTCAATTTCTTAGCTAATTTTTATTCTTATTATGTAATATTATGGTCAGGTTGTTATTTTCATTGAATGGCATCTCAAAATAGATTGCTTCACAGTAGGGGGTCTTCCTGTATATTACAAGACAACATAATTCCGATCACCTAGAAAATATTTTATAGCCACAGTGATCAACCTTGCAAAGGACACAACTTGAAGACGGCTTGAAATTCGAAAACGCAAAATGTATAGTTGCATTTTGTATCTATGTTTATAAGTCTTCACTTTAAATCGTATAGTAATAATTTCAAAAAGCATATATTATAATTTATATATTTACTTTTTAATTTCATACAAAATATTAATTTGATTACCCCTTTTTTCTTATGCTTGAAAAGTAAAAAAAAAAAAAGTGCATGCAGTAGGATTTATACTGATTTTGTATGGGGAAATTAACGGTAATTTAAAAAATAATAATAATAAATACAAGGTAATTTATTTGTTGTCACTATATCTCCGTTTACAAATCACTTCACAGCAGGTGTTATCATTGAATTTCAAGCCGAAATAACAGTATATTGTGACACCTGTACTAGAGAAACCATACATTAGCGTATCGATAAACCCCGAGAACATAATATTTTGTATATTACTAATGGCGGACACACTTGGAAGTCGATAATGGCCGCGCCCATGTTTTTAAGAATAAAAAGGTCTATTGTTTGTAAACATGTTCTCATGAACATAGCTGTAATATTGCTGACTTTAATTAACAAATTCTAAATCTAGAGCTGCAATCAGTCAAATGGTTCAGTGGTTTCATATGTGAAAATTTTGTAATGCATTGGATGCCATCTTGGATTTCAATCCACAAAAAGAAAGACAAGCTTGATCATTTTCCTACTATATATGTAAAAAGTGCATCAAATATGTGGTTTCTGTGTAGGAAATTTGGGTCAATTCTAATGCATTATTAGCCTAGCAGCAGTGTTGAATTTCTGAATGAAACAAAAATCATAGTGATACATAATATCAAGGACCATCAAAGTAACATTTCTGTCCAATTTTGGATCCATCTGCTTATTAAATTATTTTAAAGAAAAGGATTGAACTGTGAAAAGCTAACAGACCAAGGCGACAACGGTAACGATGCAAATTCATATCTACATGTATACATGTACCTCAGCTAAAAATTAACCAAATCTAGAGCTGCCAGAAAATCAGTTCATGCCAGAAGTTCAAAGTCAATACTAGCTAGTCAGGTCAAAATTATCTTATTTTAGCAATATTCATAATTTTACTTGACATGATAATACATGTATCCCAATTCTATGTCTAGTCTGACAACACAATGAGTTACTTATTATTTCTAAAGACAAAATTACTGGTTTGTTCTGGTCGTATCATGAATTTAACCTCAGTATACATGTACATTCAATGAATCATTTCTTTTTTCACCTAAAATCATAAGTTACACCCAAGGGCCCACTATATACATGTAGGTATGCTTTGATTAATAAGTCTGCTAACCTACTTTTAGGAACATTTGGTCATAAGACTTGTTTTGAGGTATTAATTAAGTACATCCAGGCATTTCAATAAGGGGCGGTACCAGGTCCTTTTACCTCCATAAAATGGTCTTTGATACTTCCTGATTTTAAAGAGTGTTGTATAAGATATTCATGAAAATTGTTCAAATTTCAATAATTAGAACTGCCAGTTATTTAAATAGTGAAGTACTGGTAGACTTGAAAAATATTGAAAGTCCTGTACTCCATAGATACAGCATGTACAGCAACACTAAAAATACTACATACAATGTAATATTCCTGTGTCAGCCCATGTTCTACTGACAACTGATTTCATTTACATTATAACAATAGTCATTGATTCTAAAACAAAGCTAATGATGTACCAGGTTAACACTATCTTCTTACAAATACTACATCAGCTAAGGCTAGAACTCTTCAACTTATATTTAATTTCTACTTTCCAATACAATGCCCTTACAACATTAGAAATTTGAGCCTTTCTTTGGAAACTGTAGGGTTCATAGCTGGGTTAAACAACTGTAAATTGCTAATGATGACACATACCATATATACTGGTACACATTGTGGTAATTATTGTGAAACTGTGACATGTTTCAGTTAAACTACGGTGAAAGCTGCCTATGCGGTCACCTCTATTATGCAGTCGCCTGTATTAAAATATCATCTTTTTCTTGTCCTGTCAAAGTTCGATACAAATTTAACCTCTTCTAAGAGGTCACCTGTCTTATAAGGCAACTTTTTCTTTGTCCCAAAGGTGACCTCTTAATACAGGTTTGACTGTACATGTAAATGTAGATTGTTCTTTTGACAATAACACTTTCAAAGATTCATTGCATGTCATTTTTATTTTTCAAGATCTTGAAAAATAAAAACGATCCACAATCATTACAAGTGTTATTGTCAAAAGAACAATCTATATTTGATGACATTGGAATTGGTCACCTTCCATAGCATCAGTATTTACTTACTTGTCCTTCATCAGGAGTTGGTTCACATTAACTGCATATTAATCTACACGTCCATTGTGTGTGTAAGTTTTGACTCTGTGACGGAGATCTTGCTATGTGGATAATTAACTAGGGCTAAACAAGGGTTATTACCAGGAGTTATCCATATTGTTAAGGTTGGCTACATTTTTGTATATTGAATATTATGGCCAATGGCCCTAATAAAGTTCATTAGAAAGAAATAAAGGTGAATAAAAGGTGCTACTAACGTCATGGTTGGCCATTTTCCTGCCGACCACTCTGAATGTACTATTGCCAGTGTGTCTGTATATCTGTACTTTTGATAGACCTTGTTGCTGGCCATTTCCAGCAGGAACCCATTTCTTATTAGGGTCATCATATAACATTACATTAGCCCTGGCTGACACAATGGGCACTTCACTGAAAAAAAAAAAAAAAAAATAATAATTATTAAGTACCAAAAGAAGTGCAGATAATGCACAAATGTGGGTAATACAAGGCTGTTTACGGTAATGCAACCGAAACTTGAAGAATCCTGAAAATATGAAATAAATATTGATCAAAGTACATGTAAGGATAATCAACATCATGCATATATATGAAAAGGGCAGACTCTGATTGATGTTTAAGGAAGATAGACAATATTCTATACATCAACATTTGCAATGACATTATGTTAAAGTAAAATGTATGTAAAATAGAACCTGTTGGAGTCACCTGTTTTATAACATTGGTCTGGGATATAAGATGTTTGACATCTAACAAGGTAATGAATATGTAATCTATCTGATAGGAGATCATGTTATTATTACCTTGGGAGGTTCTTGATCTATCAATTAACTGTATTGATACCTTCCAATACAAAGTGAATTGATCACAATATTAAAGTACATGTATAATAGGTCAATTGAAAAGATCCAGCCATGTTTGGCAGTCTATGATTTTAGCCATCTATTTTTTTTTTTTTTTTTTATACGAAATTTTAATAATACAACTGCAATGAAAAATCAATTAACCTTACTGGCCCAATCAGATTTTTACTGGTCAAGGGAAAGAGGACCAGTTCTAAAGTCACAGATTGTGCTTGATAAATATATGGTGTCATGGCTGCTGAGAAACAGACCTAATTGCAAAAACTTGACATCGCACGTAGGCAGCACAAAAATAACTGCTGACAAAGCAAGATACAGTGCATGTATTTTTATGGCATTATGGCATATAAATCTGTAAGTATGAGTGAATTGAAAGAAAAAGAGTATGAACAAAATTGACATGTTGGTCTCTGGATCTAGAGGATAAAATTTTTCAATGTTAATTTAAAGACAATTTCAAAAATCAGAATACATTTTCTACTTGATTAATTTACATTGTACAAATCAACTATATATATCGATATTGATTGTACTTTCCATGAACAAAAAAGAATCTTTCTCAAAACTTTTGAACTGTACACTATTATATGATGTAAGAGAATTAATATGATAATCGGTCCTCCCGATGAGCACTGGTCCTCCGGCCCATGACCAGTAAAACTTTCTTCGGACCAGTAAATTTTTCAGTTTTTATTTAGAACTATATAAAAATAAATTCAAGAATTTGATTCGAACCAGTAAATTCAAATTTCAATTTTGAGGACTGGATAAAGATAAAATGAAGCACAAGAAAGAAACTGAAAATAGAAAGTTATTGTCTACAGAAGATGGATATTCCCAAATACAACACGATTGTCTCCAGATCCTACATTTTTGTATTTATCACCTACATGTGTATATATATATAACTACAGTAAATATTCATCTTTAATGTCCTATCAATACATTGTATGTATTTTATATTGTTTCATTTCAATTATAGAAATAACATAAGTATTTATTTGTAATTCAATGAACATCACATTACCATGTCAGGCCATAAAGGTTATTGTCAAGCCATACATTGTATATAAACATGTAGTTTCCTGTAGACTGACAGATAGCCATACTTAGCTGTACAGTAATATTACCTAAAAACAACCTTTATATAGTGGGCCAAACTATATGTATATACATGTAAATGAAAAATAGGTTTGTCATTATTCTAACAATATGACAACATGCATATAAACAAAACATTCACATCCTTATACACATGTACATGTATACCTACACAACATTCGTGATAAAATACATGTGTATGGAAATCACATGATAATAAATATCCTGAAATCCTTATGACAAAAGAAAAAAAATATATATAATGCGACTAACAATACAAAATAATATGACATGAAAAAGTACCTTACTTGCCACTTCTTCATTTAATCAAAACAAAGAAAATAGTTAGATCTTTTATAAAAATCTGACCCACTTTTATCAAACCTTAATATCCTTTAACAATTAAACACATCCTGTTTAAAATTAAACTTTTTTATCATAATTAAAAATTGCATCAACTAGAAGTAGCAAACTCTATAATGAACGGAAATATAAACAATTGAGTAAAAAAGATATAATTAAACTATTGCTTGCATTCAGGACAGAAGGGGGGTGAAGGGGGGTAGGGGGTCGGGGTGGGGTCATAAAAAATCCACAAGGAATCTCAATGGCAGTGTTTCAGCTAGACTTTGAAATCTCAGGACATTTGCCCATCTATTTCTCAAATTGTCCTGATACACTGCAATGCCGAATAGTCCATTTTTCACACGAGTACATATCAGTATATAACATTCTCATATAATGTACATGTACATGTATCTCATAATATTTATCACCAAGATCACAATAATCATGTGGTAAAAAAAACTTCAAATATGATCACAATAAAATGGTTCAGTGATCTCTAAGTTTATCATGATAACCTGTGGCCACCCACCATATTATAACAGCCATTGTATACCAGTCTTCTTAGTCTTTTACAAAGGTCACTATACCCATTCACAACTAATTATATAATTCAGTAAAACCTGTCTAAACCGAACTGCAATGGGACTAGCTTTTGTGTTCGGAATATACAGGTGTTGGGTTAAATTAACATAGATTTCCTACAATGGGACTTTATAGTTGGGTTTAAACATTACTCCATTTTATTCAGGGCTTGACTTAAGACAGGTTTCACTACATAAGGGCAATGAGGGTCTTGGTGATCAAATGGTTAGAATTCATCATACTTATCATGGTCTAAGTGGCCAAGTGGTATACATGTATATCATTGGTGATTAAGTATTTCCATTATTTAGTGCTGATATAATTATTTTCATATAACATATAAAGCATAGGGTTCACCATATACATATACAGTGTATAACTTGTCAGTTCTATTCCAGAAAACACCAGTATTTTTATAATTTGGAACAAAACATTATTCTGATCCTGATAGAACCACCCCTTGTTCTAAATGCATGTATTATACCAGGAGCCCATCATACTCTAGATCAATGAAATAAGCTACTTATAGACAAGACCCAATATCAACCAAATGCATGACTTAACTATATGATTCAGAGAGAACCAATCACTGGCTTCATTTGCAGTGCTACATATGACAAACATTGTACATCCTAACAATAGACTTGATAATATACCCACATTGGTGGTGTAATGGTTAGCGTGCTTGCTTCGAGTGCAGTAGATCATGGGTTTGAGCTCCGGTTGGGTCATACCAAAGACTTTAAAATTGGCATTTGTTGCTTCTCCGCTAAGCACGCAGCATTAAGGAGAAAGAGCAAATACTGGTTGGCTCGGAATCAGAATATTGTGTCCGAGTGGAGTGACATGTCTACTCACGGACTGTTGTTTCAGTGAATTAGATATAAAAATCTAACTCAGCGTGTTGGTCTAGAACATTTAGTGGACCTCATCATTATTTCATTGAAAATTAACTTGTTCTCGCCATGACATAGTTGAAACTAGAGGCTCACATGAGCCTGTATCGCTCACCTGACATAACTAAGTCCTCTTAAGAATGTCTGCATGCCGAATACATCTAAGTTACTATTCAAATCCCATAGGGTTCTATGTTAAAACTATGTCTGCTCATGGCAGCCATCTTGGATGGAGGTAGTAGTCACCGGACACAATTTTAAAAGTATACTACCCAAGGACCATCCATGCCATATTTGCTTTAAATTGGCTGAATGGTTTCAGAGGGAAGACTTTTAAACAATTTTCCCATAGGGTCCTATGTTAAAACTATGTCCGCTGACTGCGGCAATCTTGGATGGAGGTCGGGCTCACAGGACATAATTTTGAAAGTTGACCACCTAAGGACCATTCATGCCATGTTTGCTTTAAATTGACTTGCTGGTTTCAGAGGAGAAGACTTTTAAACAGTTTTTCCATAGGTCCTATGTTAAAACTAAGTCGAGTCATGGTGGCCATCTTGAATTTCCGATCAGCAAACGATTCACAAGTTTAGTACAGAATCACCCAATGATCATTCCTGTAAAGTCACAATTCAATTGG